>MU006793.1:668931-773974 GCA_010093635.1 Massarina eburnea CBS 473.64 | reverse complement strand
GGGGGGCGGCGTATTATAGGTAGTTCATTTAAGGTGGAGTTTTTTTTTTTTGGTGCGGAGATGTGGTGTGGTGTGGTGTGGTGTGGTTTGTTTATATTGTAATAATGAGAGGGATCCTTTTGTATACAGACAGGTGTAGGTGTAGGTGTAGGTGTAATGGCAGGGGTGTGTTTTAGAGGCATTGTTGGCATTGTGGTAGGTGGGATCGTCTTGTTGGACTGCTGGGAGGGTTTGAGTGCGAGTGTGTGGATTTTGTTGGAGGAAGGGGGTGTTGTTGTTGTTGGAGTATCATGACTCTTTTGCGTGATGTCGTGTCTGACTTGAGTCGAGAAGATAGTTATATAAAGGTTCTGTCTAACTTCTTCTAGTTTTTTTTTTCCTTACATATATATGCAGCGTGTATCTCCTCCTTAGCTTTCTACGGAGAACGATAATGTACTCGCGATGAGTATCGTAGGTAAGTCTACTCATTGAATACTGCATGGATGTTGATGATGTATTCACGCGCTTTGCCTTTGCGACGATGTTCATGGAGGAAAATAAGACGCAGATTATTGCTAGGGAAGAGAAGAAGATGTTGGTGATGTCTATTCGGATTAGGAGATGTATTACTAGCTTCAAGACAACCAAGTCCTAGTGTGATGAAAGTGATTGTGGTTTTGCTATGACGGGATAGATATTGTTCACCAGAAACTTGGAAGTCTTGCCCCACGATGATGATCGTAATAACCCGCTAGAACGGATGGGGACTAGCGGCTCATACATTGAAATCCTGAATGTCGAACTCCTCATCTGCACGCTATAGATTCCTCCTACGATCTAACGTCCCACACCACACTTTCGAGAAATTTGACAGAAAGGCAATATGGCGACCAGCATTTGGCAAAGGAAAAGAGATCTGGTGTATCTCGTGTTTTTTGTGGTGCATGTGCCTGTTATGTTGGGTGAGTTCGGATTTGTTTACCCTGTTAACTATCTATCTATCTTCAGACAGGCTCGAGAGACAGCCTGAATGATTTTATGCCTTGTTTTGCTACATATTATCCCAATTCCCCTTCGTCAGCTAGATAGTGAGTTGCTTGGGATAGTACAAGACAAGCACTCAACTTCTGCACACGTGGTCGGTTATCTCAGCCTTATATCCTTTCCTATACTCCATCAAAAGCACCTTCTCCCCATTATCTCTTTCCTGCGGGATTCAAAAAATCAATTCTGACAAACATTTCTACTCAGGTTTCGACCTCACAGGCTACTACCCCGCCAGCATTAAACCCGCTTGGATGACCGATATCCGAGCGTGGTACGTCAGTACATACGGCGACCGATTCTTCTACAACGCCCCGTAAGAACCCTATGCATACATCACGTTTCCTCCCCCAACCCAGTCCCTTCCCACGCACTCAACCAAGAACAAAATCCACCACCCCGATACTTCCACTTCCCATAATAAACACCGTAGAAGAAGAAACCCCCCCCCCCCCCCAAACTAACACGAAATTCCAAAGACAATGGTTCCCTCTCTTCCTCATTCTCGAACTCGTCTATCACCTCCCCCTAACGCTCTGGGCGATCCCCGCCCTGCTCCGCAACGACCCGCGCATCCCTCTCGCGCTCCTAGTTTTCGGCCTCGAAACGAGCATCACGACTCTCGTATGCTTGACGGAAATGTTGGCCTGGGAGGAGCTGAGTAGTGCCCAGCGAGGCGTCCAGGGCTTGGGGGGGATGTATGGAGGATACCTTGCTTTGGCCGTTTTTATGGTCGTGGATTGTTATGCGAGGCTGGATCAGGTGCTGGCGGAAATGAAGGGGGTTGAGCCGGTGACGAAGAAGAAGTTGTAGGGATTATGGGGTGGTGGGGAGGTTGAAGGGGGGGTTGGAGATGGGATTGAGAGCGATGTGGTAAAGTAGAGATTGGAGATTGAACCCTGTAATGAGGTCATTAGGTGCGGGAATTGTGTTGGGGGAAGGATTCCTCTTTTTTTTTTCTGGTTTCGGTGTATACTGCGTAAGAGGATCTACAGAAATGATACGCTGATAGAAGGTAGCCCGCTATACCTATAGAGAAAGGTACAAGGCATTGAACCTTTCTAATGTACTTCGAACGTGAGTTAATCTTAAAAGCATGTGAAGGAAGGTTTGAAAGCAAAAGGCTAGATGTAGCCATTTCCACGCGTTGCTAGATGGAGAGTCCAAGTCCATATCAGGCAAGTCGTCGATATGATACTATATACGAGACACAGAAACGGTATCGCGGAATTCCAAATACTTCGATTAAAAAAATTCGCAATGGAAACAACCATCATGAATAGGAAGGTATATAGATATATACAATTCCAAATCCAAATGACGTGACGCGTCGCGTCAAGTACATGTATTGTACCTTGGCCTTCACCCCACCATACCACCATCCCCCAACCCAACAACGGCCATCACCATAAATACCCCATCCAGCACCCCCCACAAACCAAACCTCCCCCAACCAAAAAACCCCAACCCGCCGCCCAAAAAAAAACGCCGCAGAAATGGACTCCGCGCTAAAAACCTTCTTCTCCTCCCCGAGCTTCGCCGTAGCAGGCGCATCATCCGACCCCTCAAAATACGGCCACAAAGGTACCCAACACCAACACCACGCAACAGTAACCCCCCACCACTAACCCCCAACCTACCCAGTGTTCGCATGGTACCTCACGCACAGCCTCCCCGTAACGCCGCTCAACCCGCGCGCCCCCAGCATCACCATGCCCTCCATCTCCCCAACCCCCTACGCCACGACCTCAAGCCCAAGCGGCCTCCCCTCCCCAACCCAAACCTCGCTCTCCGTCATCACGCCCCCAGCCGTAACCAAGGCCTTGCTCAAGGAAGCAAAGGAAGCCGGTGTGCCCGCCGTGTGGCTCCAACCCGGTAGCTTCGATGACGAGGTCCTCGCGTACGCGCGGGAAGAGTTCAAGGCTGCTGTTGCGGGGGATGGCGGGGATGGCGGGGAGGGGTGGTGTGTGTTGGTGGATGGGGAGGCGGGGTTGAGGGCTGCGGGGAGGGAGTGGAGTAGATTGTGAGTATGTAGTGAGTCGGTGGGTGTCTTGGGTTGGGATGGGGTGGGGTGGTGCGTGCGTGCGTGAGGGATTGGGGTTGGGGTTGGGGTTGGGGATTTGTGGGACGTGTGGGAATGAGGCGGGATGCGTGCGATTGGCTCTCATGTACTGTTGTGGTGGTGGGAAGTTGGTCTTTTGTGGTACAGGGTATGCGGGTCACATCTTGCATATGCCTCCGTCGGGTCGACGTGATCCCGCTTTGATCACTTTATCCCGACGCAACAGCCTTTTTTTTATTTGTTTCTTCGGCCCGAAGTGGGATATGGAGGGAGCAGGGATCGGTGGGAAATCTTCTGTAATAATGGGATGGGTGGTCGGATCGGGTATGTTGTCCACCTCGAGACGGACATGTGCTGCACTGGCATGTCGATGGAATCAGTCATCATTTACCAAATATAACGGGTTTGCAAATTTGTCTACCTAGCCTTCTCACCAGCCATCCAGCTTCGTTGAGATAAATCATGAGAGCCCAAAGTCCACCCTTCTCCAGCCCAAATCCTAATCCTAAATCCTAAGCTCACTCCCCTTTTCCGTCCAAGCTCCCATCACTACCACTAAGTGTTTAGCTTGGCCCAACAAACTTTCTGCTTCTATTCCTAGTAGACCTATTCTGCAACCCACAGCATCGTGGCCACCGATCATTGGTTTCCTCCATACAGTTCCACTTGACTAACGCGCAAACACAAAGAAAGCTAATTATAGGAAAACTGTGATTGTAGCACCCATGGTACTATGTATCCGTCGGGAAGACTGGTTTAGAGATTGTAAAGAGTGGAGTTGCAGCGATTGGTACGACAAATGTATGCGTTTTCGCTGCATGTGCATTGCAGGCGCGGTGTTGTGTGACCATTCGTTTTTGTGTAAGGCGCAGATGTATTGAAAGGGAAAAGGGGTGTGGGACATGCCGTTAGACGGACCGGCTAAGTGAGTGGATGGTCGAAATCGTGGTGACGGCGTGAAACATTGGCAGATTCGTAGCAAGAAAGTATTGCCGTCGAGATCCGGAAATAGAGAGACGTCCTGAGAAGATAGTCGCTGCGAATCGATGTTGATTGAGGCCTTCCGGTGTTGGTAGCTTCTGTCGCAGTAAACAACGCCCCAGGTATAGTTCGACTTAGTAGAATACTCTCACAACATTCCCTTCTTCCTCGCCCTCTTCCTCAGCGAGCATCCAGAACTCCTCCACCCTCTTGACCACAGTCTTATCCTCAAAGCTCTCATCAGCCCTCATAACGCACGAGAAGACCAAGTTCCAGCCATTCACTGCAGACGCATAGAAAGCTTCCGCAATCGCCGCTTCACGACTACCGCATCGAATCATTTTGTACATCGTTTCTCCAACTGTACGCACAATATGCGGATAATCGCGATCTTGGGTAGTGGCGAAGACGAGATAGTAAGCCAGAGGAGTGCCATCCAGTGCTTCGCTCTTCTCATCCGTGCAAGTAGCGCAAGCATTGTTATTCTCTTCGTCCCCATGACCAGCAGTACAGTCGTAGACATCGTCATCAGTGGGTGTAGTAAGTGCAGCAGATGCCCACATCTTGGGGAAATCAAAACATACGGCTCTGGGGTTTTCAACTGGAACAAGAGCGTCTGAAATATCAAAGGGTTTACGTGTAACCGGTCTCTTGAGATGCGAGCGTTGGGGTTTTGAATACCATGTCTCTGTTTCGCCGTACTGGAGGAGCCATTTGTATTCTTCCAAGTCGGCAGCGTAGGCGCGGTGGAAGGTTGTGAGGATGGCCCGCTTGTAGGGTATGCTCCGTACAATCCGAGAAGTCTCTAGTAAGGATTCTCCCGAGTAGTGGACTGGTATGAACTCTGCTGGACTACGAACTTCTTCGAAAAAGGGCTCAGGAGGTAGGATAGGAACCATAGCAGGTGGAGGCGGTGGCGGCGGTGGCGGCGGCGGCGGCGGTGGTGGTGGTGGGGGCTTCAAAGAGTGATCAGCTTGTATATTTATGGGCTACATCGTATCCTTGGACTTACGGGTGGAGGTGGCGGTGGCGGTGGTGGAGGAGGTGGAGGACCGTAAGTGTGAGGATGCATACCAACCATTGAAGGGGGAAGTATTGACATGGGCTAATAAAGAGAAGTTAGCGAACTCGATTCGATATTGTGGTGTATCTGGAAACGACAGTGGTAGTATAGGGATTTATTGGATACTCAACTCTGGTTGGAGAGAAAGAGAAGTGCACTCACAGGTGGCATTGGTAAATGCGCCTTACGTCTCGAAGAGTTCGATGCTGGAGACGTATGATACAAGAGCCTACTATCATCTGCCAAAGCGAACGGTGGCTGGGAGATCCACTTCGGCTCCGGTGGACCTGGAGGTGGGGGACTCATTGTTGCGATTTTACCATGTCCTGGTTGGAATACACCATGGCAGCAGTGCTGAGGGTTGGGAGAGTTGGTTGAAAATCGGGGGTAAGTCGGAGCTTCTGGCTTCTGCCGAACGGGTAGATTGAACAGATTGCTCCCGAGTGGCGAACTGGTGGTATTGGGAGGACAAGGAGGCTCGTCGTAAACTTGATAACGCATAGGATTGGAGAAATCGTTCATTTTAGCAGGGTGGCGTTGTTCTTCTGGAGGAGGAGGCGGCGGCGGTGGTGGTGGCGGGGGAGGAGAAATCACCTTCATGGAGGGTTCGCTATCCACGAATACGATGTCTTCTGAGTCCATCTTGATAGATCACGAAACTCGTATCAAATATGAGAATCAAAAAAGGTATTTCGTTGTCGAAAGATGATTTGGAGGTAATGTGGAAGGAAACCTGAGCAATATATGTCTTGACAATGGAGGTAAAGTGAGCTGAATGTTGTTGCCTCACCAGTATGGTTGAACAGCAGCAAACCGATTTGCTTCAAATCTTATATTTAGTGAAGCTGCCAAAGTCCAGTTTAGAACGGAAGCAATCGGACTAGAGTTTTTAGTGTATTCAAACAAGTTAAGACCAGTAATCAAGGAGAGAACCAATCGTAGTAACACTTTAGAGTCACCTGAACCCCTGTGCCTGCAAAGAACCGAATGGACGAACGTGGCATAATCCCAAGGATGTGGTTACTCCGTCGTGGTTTCACAGGGCAAAACAATTGAATGCCCAAGAAGATAAAAATGACGCTTCGGTGTGAGATACACAGCCACCTATTCAGCTGTTCAGTGGTAGAGTGAGGCGAAAGTCGGTGTCCGAGAGAACTAGTTGCATCGAGTGCTGATACCGTTAAGCTAGTCTAAATGTAAGTTATGTACTACTCCAAATAGATTGTAAATCTTGTTTATGAAGGGTGGCACCATTAGCCGTAAATCGTACGATCCAATAACCCGGTACCTGCTCGTAGATAGTAGATAGTATCTTTCCAATCGAGCGACTGAGAATTTTAGGGGCTGAATGGTGTTCCCAGTAGACATTTAGCTCGTGTTTTGAACCCAATAAAGTGCTGTAGGGTGCATGGACCGCAGAAGGCTCGGAAAATAGACGCAATGACAACCGCAGGTGATCATAGCCTCACTCGTTGACCCGATATAGTTGTATAGTTTCCTAAGGGTCTCTCGGTTTGTCGGGTATACATGAAGCAAAGCCATGGAATATCAGAGAAGGATTGCATATGTGGATGCTTGTTGCGCATCTATCGGTAAGAGATGGCCTCACTTTCTTTGTCCATAGGCAAATGCGTGCTGGGAAACAGTGAGAAATCCATGTAGAAGGCGGACAGGATAATCCAAGCCATAAGACCAGACTGCTGACGAAGAGCGGTGAACCACGGAATAATGGCTTCTTCAACAACATCGAGTTCCTCCTATGGCCATTTCGAAGGAGGGAAGTGATTATGTTGGTCAATCTATTCGATCGCATTCTCCAGTGCAGATAAGTCCGAGATTCAGGTTTCCGGCTCCAGATCCAGGAGTAATACGACGAAGTAACAGTATACCCTCCGGTGTCGATATTTGAGAAACGGATACCTTTTTTGGAAATATGCAAGCCACGCCTCCAGGATGATTGGGCGGAGGTTGGAAGGTGAATGGGTGAGAACATACATCTCACCTGCATGTTAGCCAGTTGCGATGTATCTCGCTTCGTTTACTTTATCTGTTTCATGATCTAGTCAGCAAAATCATTCTTAAGGATGGGAAGGGTACATACACCTTGAAGTAACTCCGTTGTCTACTTGATATGAATTAACTTGATTGAATTCCGACTTACGATGAGACAATTGTGCGGCTCCATCAACGCAGGTACAGTATAGTACGATGGGTGATAATCGACAGCAAGGCTGCAATGGCGTCCACAAAGGCCGGATTATTCACCGGATAAAAGCCCCCAGATATTTCTCGTCGGTTGTTCCATGTCACTGCCGTCTTGCGAGTCGGTCTGTGTTTCGGCCACGACCGGTGAGAACCGAAAGGAGACCTGTATACCTCGAGGATTGAAGACACACATCCATGGCTGTGTATGTTGATTAATTGAGTTGGTGGGAGCAAGGAGACTAAACAAGGCTGTAGAGTTTCAAAAAAAGAGTGGCAAGAAGGAACGCACCGGAAAGCTAGAAAGGGAAGGCACTTGTTGCTTTTTATACGGGTATGACAAGACCAGGGAGACTAATTAAAAGAAAAAGAGATCGGCATCACTAACAGTGTGTCTACTCAAGACATGAGAGAGTGAGGCTATTGAGATATCTCGACTGGGTGTTGATCGTCGTTAGGCTGAGGGTGATGGACGTAAAGGTGTGTTGAAACACAAGGTTACTCCTAGAAGAGTGCATTCAAAGACCAATATATTCAACCATCAAACGACAACCATTCAAGAGTGAAGCAGATGCGTCGTTGGGATAGAGACGGAGGACTTCACACCTGAAAGAGATACTGTACTAACCAAATAAGGACTAGCGCAACAAGACCGAGCCGACAGGCGTCATGTCAGAGCTCCAGTAACAGGACCACCGAGCTCCGCATTCACGCCTCCATCCCCAAACTGCGCCCCGAACATCTCCTGCGCGTAGGCACACCGTTTACTGTGTGCTTTGCTGTCGACTCAAACCGCCCCAACTTGTGCGCTTCGTGAAGCCGCCTGTCGCAGTCGCACCTTCCTCGACCCAAGCAAAGCGCTCACCGCAAAGACCATGGCGAACGGGTGAGTGAGGCATGTTGTGTTGGTGGAAAAGCATTGGCTAATCCTGATAGTTGGGCTCCTTTCATCGGCCTCGTGTTCGTTGTGCTATTCTGCGTCGGTGCCTGGTTCCTGTCGCCAAAGGGCGAGAACCAAACGTACGTCCCCCTTCCCATCCCGTCGCCAGCCGATGTTCAGGAAATACCGGAATTCATCTGCTGACTTTTGGCTATAGAATCTGGAGATCCACACTCGTCCTCTCAGCAGCGTCCATGTACATAATGTGGGCGATAACCTTCCTCGCGCAACTCCATCCTCTCATCTCTCCGTACCGCAAAGATCTCCGAGACCCAGAACAATTCAACCGGATATTCTAATCGAGGATTCGAGGGGATGGGCATTTGAACGCGTCTTGCGTGAGCAGAGATACATGTACTAGTCATATCTACGAATCTGCCTGGTGAAAGGAGGCTTCAGGGGGAGAGGGCAATTGCGAAAGTAGAAGCTACTGCTTATATCATGGGCTTGGGAATCGTGTCTGGAGTTTAGCATTTGACTTGATAGGGTTGTACAAATACATTTCGAGTGACCAAATCTGCATCTCAATTCGCTATAAAGGGTATCATATCATTTTGTCTACAAGCCCTCCAATCCATCTTCCCACCTCCCCCCAATTCTGCATCATCGCCTCCACACCGATCTCACTCCACCCGTCCCCCAACCCTGCAGAACGCAGTATCGACCCCGACACCAACGTCCTCATTGCCGCGCCCACACCCACCAGCACACCCGCCCTAACATATCCGCAATCCATCAAAATCTCCAACGCAGCCACATTATTCACAATGACAGCCCAACTCACCGCCGTGGCCGAGGCCTGCAGATCGTAGTCCCAGATAATCAACAGTATAGGGAAGAGTTTTGTACATGATGAGACCAACAATGCCGTAGACAGAGGTGTGGGGTGCGGATAATATGGGACGAGGGCGCGATAGAGTCTACGGACCACAGAAGGGAGGCGCTGTGGAGCAGACGAGCAGAGGAGACGGATGGGTATATGGAACGCGAGGGTCGAAAGCGTGACGAGAAGGAGGAAGAAGAGGTACTGCAGGATCAGGGGTTGAGCCTGCAGGAGCGCGGCATTGGTGGTGGGTTCGGGAGGAACGGTACGATTTGCGTGGGCAAAGTGGTGAGGGTGGAGGGGCGAAGACGGCGGAAGAGAAAGTTTCTCGATGCGCGCCCATGTCAAGTAGACGTCGAATAACAACAGTAGAACTCCTAGTCTGACGATACTTCTCTGTGACATCTGTTAGTGTCTTTCTCACTTGCTGTGTCTGGTATACGTACGTCGAATCCACCGTCCTCCTTGTCCACTCCACCAAGCCGATTCCCTAATAAATGCCGATATACCTCCGGCTTGATCAACACGAGATCGATGAAGAGAACCACAAAATCATGTTCCACGTATTTGTCTGCGAAGCGTTTGCAGCGCGGACATTGTGTGAGGCGCACGCCCTTGCCGAGGGCGCGGTCGTCGGCTTTGCTGTAGGAGGTGTAGAGTGTGGCGATGGGGTACCGGCAGTGTATGCATATGGGCATTGACGGTTATATGTAGTCTGACGAGGCTTGGGAAGTCGGGCGCAAATGTGGTGGTGGGTGGTGTAGGTTCAACGTGGTCGGAGTTTAGATTGATGTTGGCTTAACGCCGACGTCACTGAGTTTTGTGGAGTTGCGATGCTTATGGTGAACGGAATATTTGAAGTCACAGGTCAAGGTCGTTGATTCGTAAAATGTATATAGTACAACACTGGGAAAGAAGAAAATCCTCGTGAAGACCCCCCCCCCCCCCCCTGTATACCAGCGCCGAAACCCTCTACCAAAAATGCCTGTACCCTTGGATGAGAAACAGATGGAAACTGGCAACCCCAACATACGAAGAAAATCACAAGATTCAGGCCAGTCTCCAACTACGCCCCAAGGAATAAAGAAAATTGATTCCAAATTCGGCCAGTCGTGGAAACGTCAATATTACGTGAGTGTCGCAATCGCAGCAGCGACGTACTTCGCTTTCGGGTCTTTTCGTCCTGTCCATCAAGGAACGTCAACACCGGTTCTTAATGGGTAGAACGGACAAGGGCCAACCTACCCTTCCGATCCTTATCCACACGAATCACCTCCCGCTTCGGATCCCTTCGCTCTCGCTCAATGAGTTCGAAATCGCTCTCGCGCTCGTACTTTAGCATGCGTCTCTCGTGCTCCAAGGCGCGAATATCGTCCTTGATGTCGCGCTCGCTGCGGGATTGATCTCGACGAACCAAGGCGTGGCGGTCTTCAGGCACAAGAATGGTCAAGGGACCGCCGATGTGGTTGGATTCTTCGAAGCGCTCTTCATAGGTTTCGTGGCCATGGCGCGAAGGGGAGCGTTCGCGAACAGATTGCGGGTAGTGCATGGATGGTGGCGGGGGTGGTGCGTAGGCATGTGAGTGGTGACTGGGTGCATGGCTGGGTAAATGGCTCGGTGCATGACTGGGTGCATGACTGGGTGCATGACTGGGTGCATAGCTGGGTGCAATGGAGGCAGGTGGCGGTGGGACGTGGAAGATCTCTGGCGGAGGCGGAGGAGCTTCTGAGTAATCCTTGTTCTCGTAGACGTAGGTTGACTTGCCTGTAACTGTATTAGAAATGATGTTGATAAGGTGCATGGTGACTTACTGCTCTCTCTGTAGCTTTCGCTGATCTTGATGATTTCGTCAATGTGCTCCTTCTCCAAGGCACGAGTGATGACGATAAAATCCTCCTGAATACGTTTAGAATATGTTAGTATAAGGAGAGATGGAGACATACCTCTTCTTCGAACGGATAGCCAAGGTCAATGACAGCTTCCTTCTTGCACAAACGCCTTGGGAGTCTGGTCTTGCCTTTCTTTCCCCAGTTGGCGCGAGAAAGCGAGACTTCCTCAAAGCTTGACGTGGACGAACTGCGTGCAGATCGCGCACTGGACGGTGCAACGCTCCGGGCACGGCTTTTCCTGCGCTTGCTCTTCGCTCGTGACACTTCAACCTCACGGTACTCTTCTACCCTCTCCCTTCTACGCGGCTCGCGCGGCTCGCGTTCGCGCTCACGCTCCGTATAGCGAATCTCTTCTTCAAAATCATCCTCGTAGCGGGGAGATCGTCGGCGCTCCCGGATCGGAAGGGGAATGGGCACATTCTTCGGTGGTCGCCAATCGTCATGGGGCCTCTCAATCCTGTCTACCCGCTCTACGTCACCGTAGCGGGGCATAGGCCGGCGGTCGAAGGTGTCGAGTGAAGACTGGCGACGGATGTACTGGGGACGGGGCGGGCGTCGTGGTGCCACTACTTCCAGGTCCCTATCAATGATGGATTTGCGTCGATAGGGGGCGAGTGCGCGATTGGCGATTTCGGACGGCGTATCCTCGTGGAAGAGTTCAGTGCGACGACGCGACGGGGCATCGAAGCGTTCGTCTTCCCGGAGCCGCTCGCGTTCCATCACACGAGGGCCACGACGGTCGTAGTCTTCGTGGATGTCAACATCGCGGTGACCTCCTCCAGGAAAGCGCTCGTGCTCTTGGAAACGGTAGTGGTCGTGGTCACCGCGACCACCGAGTTCACCGCGGCCGAGTTCACTGCGGCCACCGAGTTCACCACGACCACCGAGCTCACCGCGGCCACCGAGTTCACTGCGGCCGAGCTCACCGCGGCCTCGAGATGGCGGCCCACGACCACCGCCGCGCATGCGCTCAAACCTATCGCGATCCCAGCGCTCCCCGCCGCCGTGCGCCGGCTCGTCGTAGGCAGACAGATTTCCTGTAGAGGAACGATACATGATGGCCGTGTGCTGTGAATTCAAGCACTGATGTCAAGGTTGGTCGGCGGATGCGGGGTCGACGCAACACTGTTGGGGATGGTACGGTGCAACGAAAGTCGGCGCTGCAGCTGGACGCAAGCGCTTTTTAGGCTTTTTAGGCTTTTTAGGGGGAACGAGATGCGAACAGCAGTGTGACGAGTTCCAAATGCTTTGTGATCAGCGTCCTTGATATCTAGCGGCCCGGCCTTGGGCCTGTGGTGCGTTACGACCAACTTTGAGCCGGGTCTTCAGCTTTCGTCATTGGCGTCTTCGCAGCACTGGGGTGCATATCGCGCTACGACTGGCTCCGCCCACGGTCACAATGTTGAGACGGTCACTTGTTTGGGCGCTGGTGTTGGGCGTTTATTGGGCTTCGCCATGAGAGTACCGTGGTAGTCGCTTTACTCCGAATACCACATAGGTGAGAGGACGGGACAGGACATGGGCGGCGACAAGAGCTGGCTTTCCTCCCCTCTACCGTTTTCTGTCAGACGAAAGAGAAGCGGTGCAGAGTTGGTGCCATCTAGAGGGAGATGACGTCGATGGCGGACGTCGCACGGGATGATTGGCGCGCGACTGGCGAATCTTGCTTAGCCACACACCACTTCCTCGCGTCCTTCAACACCGCGACCTCTATCGCGAACGTGCGTGGTGCTCTTCTTCGTACGGAGCGTTGGAGATTTATTTTTGCCTCGGGCGAAGGTCGTTCTATTTGCTAACCGCGCCTTCCGCCAGAATAATATCGTCCATGTCCATCGCCGCACGGATGAGGCACTAGCTGGATGCGCGCAGCGGTAAGCCGAGGAGCGGTGCCTGCTAAGAAAAAAAAACTACTTCATTGTTCTCGAGGAACGCCAGCCGCGACAGTCGAAACGTCCAAGGACCCAGGACACCACCACGTCGTCCATCACTCGCACTCGTAGGCCCGCTACTATAAAAGTAGACCGACGTGTTTCAAGACGATTGACCTAGCATTGTAATCTATGTTTCCATGGAATGGAATGGATTCTTGATACATATGCAGACACTACACTTGCTACGTTTGTTTCTCAGAATGTCTATCTCGTACCCATCGACCCCATCGGAATGCAACAGCCGCTTGCATTCCATAGGTCTACCAACAACGAGTCCACAATGCAGGCTTAACATATCACCACACATCACCACATCACCTGCTCCTTTGGCTTCTAAAGCTCCACGACTTGAGTGCTGTCAAAATGATGTACCTCTTCCAAATCCTGCCCCTCTTCGTGCTTTCCTACGCATCTCTTTTTGTTTATAACCCCGTCGACACCCCCTCACACCTTGTTTTAGACCCATCACCAACACTCCCAGTATTCACCACAGCACCCATCCAAGCCCGTGCAACAGGCAAACCAAAACGCCCCATCCCAGCCGCACGTGTCAGACCCCCTCCCTATAGCCTTACATCCCTTCGTCCTCCTACTCAAAGCATACGGCTGCACAACCCGCCGGCAGCGAGTCTAAGACCCCCTCCTTTCCGAGAGAAGAGGAGAACCAGTACGGGTAGAACGACCAAGGTCTCAAGCACGAAGAACACGATGCCGACAGGAAAAGAGACAAAGAAACCCTCTGCGACCAAGAACATGTCTACCACGGCAAAACCAACGACGACGAAGAAAGTGTCTGTTACGAGAAAGCCCTCTCAAAGCACGAAAACGAAGAAGCCATCGACGACCAAGGTTGTTGCTGCTGAAGAGACGTCACCCACATCCACAAAAACCCCGAAACACGAGAAGCGCATGGGTCTATTCGAGGGACTCGTTCACGCAAGACAGGTAGCTGCTGCGCAAGAGGTGCAGAAGGCAAAGGAGTCCAGGAAGGCTCTAAAGATAGCAGTACAGACAGAGGCACCAAACAAAGACGAGGAGAGGAAAGGCAAAACGGCGAAGAAGTCGATGATGGGGAGTTTCTTTTGGCCGACCAGAACGAGCCCGCTGCGGCATAGGACGGGAGCTGTGAAGCCGACAGTGACAGTGAAGGAAGACGCTGCGAGTGCGGCGTCGGGTGGTTCGAAGACGCGTGGTGGTTGGAACGGAAAAGGGCAGGTGAAGAGGAAGAGCAGTACATCGAAATCGAAGCCGTCCGAGTCAACGAAAAGACCGAAACTGACGGAAGAGTCTTCCTCGTCCGAGCCAACCTCTCCTTCCAAGCCCAAAAAGGTCCACAAGCCAGTCCAGCCACCCAAGCTTGCGTTCAAAGTCCGATCGAAGTCGCCGCCACCGAAGAAAATCAAACCGACACCATCGAAAGAGCCTTCAGAGGAGCCATCGAAGGCTCACTCCCCAACCAAGGCAAAGGCATCCCGTTCCAAGTCCTCAAATGCCCACATGTTCTTTCCTTTTGGACCCCCACCACAAAGGCGTCCGTCGTCTATGAAGGTCGAACCCGACACCCAAAGGTAAACCAGTACCACCGAAGCAGACGAGAGCAGGAAATATCGAGACCGACGAGCACAAGGCGAACATGGGAGTTTTCAGGGTTTCTTGGAGTTCACATTCATTTTGGCAAGTTTCTTTTGTCACGTTTCTTTTCTACCGTCCTTTTGCCATGTTTCTTATGGCAGGAAAAAGGCTCCGGCGACTGGAGTCAGAATGGGGTATATGTATTCTAGTCTACTCGGTCATTTTCATGTCCTACAAACAGTATTCTTACATGGTGTACAAGTTCATAAGCATCATGCATTTTCTGTTAGCACTCGTTCAATGACACTCTTCAGAACGCTCATATCCACCGGCCTGTCCTTTCCCACCACGGCCATCGATCTCCCCACCAATTTCCCCTCCCGTGCCTTGCCCACCAAATTCTCCCACTTCCCCTTGTCCTTTTCCCGTTCCTCACTCACCAACGCCCTAACAATGTCCTCCATTTCCTGCTCTCTCACGAAATTGAACCGTCCCCTGTACTCCTCCAACACACCCAACTGAATGCGCTCTTTCTCGACCAAGTCTTCGCGCTTAGCGGTGCTGAACTCGTCGAGGGCGGAGGTCGAAGCTTTTATCTGCCGCACGAGCAGTTGGTGAAAGGCCCCGTCACTGCTTATGGGCGAGGCGGTCTTGGATGCGTTGGTAATCTCAGCGAGGAGCGCACGGAGCACTGAGAGGCGGGGCTTGTCTTTCGAGCGCATGGCCGTCTTGAGGTCTGGTTGGAGGGTGGAAAGAACGGTAGGCGTGGTGGCTTCCTCGGAAAGAAGGGGCCGAGTTGTGAGGAAGGTGCGGAGGAGGAGTGGTTGGCGGGTTTGGAAGGAGCGAGGCAGGGCGCGGAGGAGAGACATGGTGAATAAGTTTTGTGTAGAGTTGGTAGTAATTGGCAATTGACTGCGGGGATCAATCGGGTGAGCGTTCTGAGAAGGGTTTTGTCCCACGTCCTCTCGGAAGGATCCAGCAAATCCGGCAGTTTGATTGTCGCAATATTGAGCTTCACGTACGAGCAACGAGCGAGCTTCGCGAATCAAGAGTCTGAATGACTAAGCCTGAATGACTAAGCCTGCATGACTAAGCCTGCATGACTAAGCGCAAAGCAGACGCGCCCAAGCTCCTATCCCTGCACCATCTTGGCAAGCATCAACTTTGTTTTCGGCGCTGCAACTCCAAGTCCATTTCCGACCGTACAGCAATTGGCGTGCAATCATTTCTCTGTATAGCCGGCGCGCGCCTCTATCCCTCCGGTCCGCCTATACACCGCGCAAATTCATGTCCATGCTACCCACGGGCGCGTAAACCTCCAACCTCGTCCGCGACCTGAACTTCTCTCTCACCAGGCCGTCGCGCGCTCCCACGAGCTTCCACGAGCTCCCACCGCACATCATGGCCCTCAATATGCCCGCGACGCCCCAGAGGCCGACGCCCGGCGCTTTCTTCAACACGCCCGCGCGGCCTCCCATGTTCCGGCCTTCGTCTGCCGCACCACCACAACAACCGCCGCCTGCCCTCGCAGCTGCCCCGGTCGACACGCCCATACAGCGCGCCGCGCGCACAATCAACCAGATGCTGGACAAGGACAATCGCTTTCCCGCGCTGGAGGCCTATATAGGACGTGAGTGAAGGTAGCTGGCGCAAGAGATGCCAGATACTAACAGGTAACAGAGGGCTCCTCCGGCGACTACGAACTGCCCACCACCGACGCATGGCAGCCTTTCCAGAAGCTGCGGACGTATCAGCACCCCGAGAGCGTCTTCGACCAGGTCAACGAGATGCAGATGAACACGCGCATGGGCCTCTTCGCCGAGATCAACCACGCCTACGTTTTCGTTGACAACCAGCTGTACCTGTGGGACTACACGGCCCCCAACCCGACGCTTGTGGGATTCGAGGAGCAGCCGAACAGCATCACGTTTGTCAAGCTGGTGAAGCCGCGGGAAAACGTCTTCGTGGAGGCCATCAAGTGGCTGCTCGTGGTCGGAACTGCCACCGACATACAGTTGATTGCCGTGGAATGCCAGGCCGGGCCAGAGGGCGTGCATGGCCTCACCATGTACCGGACCGGCATGGCTGTCTCTACCAAGGGATCCGTCACAAGCATCGTGGGGTCGGCCAAAACTGGTCGCATATTCTTCGGCCTGGCTGACACGGAGGATGTCTTCGAGCTGATGTACCAGCAGGAGGAGCGGTGGTTCTCCAATCGCTGCAGCAAGATCAACCACGACGCCAACTACTACAACAAGAGTCTCGCCATGGTACCTTTCATGTCGTTCTCGAGCCGCATTGGTATCCAGCAAATGGCCATCGACGACTCTAGGAGGCTACTTTACACTCTGTCGTCGAACAGCACCATCAAGGTCTACCACATGAGATCGCCAAACGCGCTGGAAAACGTCATCACACGGCCTTTGGGAAGTATCAAGGTCATGTGCAGCCACATCATCCGTCACGCCGCCGTCATGGACAACATGAGAATTGTAGGCATAGACGCCATCTCTTCCCCGGAAGCGGAGCACATGTCCTTGATAGCTATCACGTCGACAGGTGTCCGACTCTATCTGAGCACCACCTCTGGCGGTTGGATGTCCGAGAGCACCAACGCACCCACCAGCATGGCTGTGCGCCATATCCGATTCCCTCCGAACCCCATGACCGAAGCAAACGCCCAGTCTGCCGCAGCTGGCGCACAGATGCAACCATATCAAAATGGCCAAATGGTTGGCTATAACTCGAGCTTTCTGGTCCAGACTGTTGGTGGATCTCGATATGCGCCTGGATCATTTTTCTGCATAGTGGAGACACCCAACCAGGAGAATCATACTCTATTTGCATCTGCTGCTCATTCGGGTCAATTCGTAAACCCGCAAGAAGCTCCGCGATACACTGAAGCTGGCCAAAAGATGGTGCTCAACGGAAAAGTGCAGGATATTGGTGAAGTTACCGCACCTTTCTCGGCCCGCGATCAGCCAACTGGGTTCGGAAACGAACTCGCAGTGCAGTTCGACAAGCCCGCAAGCGAATACGCTGTTCTGACACATTTTGGAGTGGAGACTGTACGGCGACGACGACTGGTGGATGTTTTTGCTAGCATCATCAAACACGGTGGAGGACCCGAGGGTGTGGATAGTGAGGTTCGAAAGTTCCTAAAGCAGTACGGTCTGGCAGAGACAGCATCCACCGCACTAGCAGTGGCTTGCGGCCAAGGTTTTGAAGTCGGGCCAGACTCGCGGATCGCTAAAGTCACAGATCCCGAAGTCCTCGAATACGCACGCAAAGCATTTATCGAGTACGGCGGCAGAGCTCAATTGACAGAGAGCGCGGCTGTGGAAGGATTGAGTGTCGACAACGTCAGGGCCTCTCCTCGACACGACGGAATTGCGATGTATGTCGCACGCCTTGTCCGCTCCATCTGGGACACGCCCATCATCAAGGAGACGGTGAAGCCGACAGGAATTGTGCTCGAGTCTAAACATAGCACTGCAAAATTGCAGGAGGTTCAGCGCTCACTCATCCAACTACAAAGCTTTCTCGACCAGAACAAATCTTTCATCGATGGCTTGGCTGGTCCAGAAGCTCTTGGGCGTGTAGCATCAAGGCAGGAGGAGGTGGAACTGCAAGGAGAAAACCGCGCATTGACAAGCCTGCTCCAGGTTATCAACAACATCGTCGAGGGTATTGCATTTACTCTAGTTCTCTTTGAAGAACGCATCGAGGATATCATAGTTCTTCTCTCGGAAGAGTCGCGACAGATTGTCCGGAAACTCTCATATCATGGTCTCTTCGCGTCAACACAGGGCAAACACATCGCGCGAGACCTGGTGAAGGCGATCGTCAACCACAGCATTGCTAAGGGCTCAAATGTTGAGAGCGTTGCCGAGGCTTTACGGAGAAAATGCGGCAGCTTCTGTAGTTCAGATGATGTGGTCATTTTCAAAGCGCAGGAAAACCTGAAGAAGGCTGCCGACGTTGGTGCAAACGCTGAGCGAGGTCGCGTTCTGCTGAACGACAGTTTGAGATTGTTTGAACAGGTCGCGAAGAGTCTGAGCTCGGAGAACTTGACTACTGCGGTAGACAGGTATATCGAACTCGAGTTCTATGCCGGTAAGTCTTGTGCCCGTTGTGTCGACCAATAGCTAATTCGCTCCTAGGGGCTGTTCGACTTGCACTCAAAGTTGCTCAAGAAGTAGATCGTGGTAACAAAGCCTTGTCATGGATACGGGACAGCAAACCCGAGCATGACGCTCGGAGAGCGTACTATGATGCGCGCACTTCGTGCTACACCCTCATCTTCAAAGTCATCGAGGCTGTTGATGGCTCCATCCATGCCCAGGGCGCCATAACGCAAGAAAGCGTGATCACACAGATCACTCGCCGCAAGCATGAAGCCTACGAACAGATCAACAACTCCGACGACGAGGTATTCCAGAACCACCTCTATGACTGGTACATAGCCAAGGGTTGGGCAGATCGCTTGTTGGAAATCAACTCCCCATTCGTGGTCGAATACTTGCGCCAGAGCTCGGAAACGAATCCTGATTACGCAGACTTGCTGTGGCGGTACTACGCCCATTACAGTGACTTCTTGAGCGCAGCAGATGTTCAGTTTCAGCTTGCCAAGAGCCCTGCAACGTTTGAGCTTCCGCTAGAGAAGCGCATAGAGTATCTCTCACGTGCCAAAGCCAATGCATCAACACGTATGAATGGATTCACAGACGCTGGTGTGCGGAATCGGCAATCGAGGCAGGAGCTCCTACGCAATATCAGTGATCATCTAGATATTGCGAATATCCAAGATGACCTGCTTCAGAAGCTGCGGAAGGAAACCCGATTGTCAGACCAACGAAGAGCGGATGTGGTCAATGAGCTGGATGGTCCCATCCAGGCTCTGGATGCTGTAAGTACCCTTTATCCACTCTGTAGATGTCAAGGCTAACATTTGTAGCTCTATCACAATTACGCCGACCAAGCTGGCTACTATGACATCTGCCTCTACATCTACCACTCCGCCGACTATCGCGACATCCCCGCCGTCCGCAACACCTGGACCAACCTGATAGAGCAAGCGCACCGCGATGCCGTCGAACAAGGCCACACCGCGCCCTGGGAAATGGTCGCCCTCGCCGTCGAAACCATTGGCCGGCGCGTCAACCTAAACGAAAACGTTTTCCCCGTAAACATCATCCTACAAATCCTGCTCCAGTACCACGTCATCTATTACACTACCGACAGCGAGGTTCTCCGCGCCGCTGCTCCCGCCGACAACAATCTCTTGCTCTGCTCAAGCTTCACATGGCCCGTCGAGGTCTTCATAAAGTTGGATGCGCCGTTTGAGCTCATTATTGCGACCCTGGAAGCTATGTGGTATGCGCAGGAGGATCCGTTCCGGACGAGAGCGAACCGCAAACTGCTCATCAAGTGGACGGTATATACCATTGAGCAGTGGAGGGACGTTTCGAGGAGACAGGGTGTCTTGTTCGGAGGGGCGGAAAATGCGATTGGGCTCGCGGAATGTATGAGGGTCATGCGTGGAAGCGGGGAGTTGCGAGCGCCTGAAGATGCGGAGTGGGTGGAAAGGGCTCGGACGATGGGAGATTTGGTAGATGGGCTTGCGCGATAATGCAGAGGTGGGTATGGATTCTTGGCTATAAACGGAGAGGCGAGGAGGGTGGGTATGATATGGTTGTGCAATGTTTTGCTTTTCTTGAGGGACATTTTATTCCAGCGCTTGGCGTTGTTTTGGGCATTTTTACTCGGTCTGGTATGGTTGTGAGGGTAGGACGGCCAGGGCGTTCAAAGCATGGACGAGACGAGATGAGATGGAGTGTACACTTGGATGGGAGATGCTCGACACAGACGACGCAATGTCTTGGTCACATCCAGAGAGCTAAGGATGGAGAATAGGGAAAGTTGATTAGATAGCGTCATTCTCCGCTGAGATTAAAACGGATGAACTGCTTTCAGCCTTACTGTGCCCCCTAGCACACCTGTATTACTTTCCTCCAAAGACTGACCCAGCAGACATTAATTACCCCTCTTCCCGTCCCTCCTCTTCTTCACCCTCCCCCCGAGCGAGACCGCCTACCATGGCACCTCACTCCCATCAAACCGCAAAAACTTTCCTGAATCCTCTTTCCGCAGTTCCCGCACCACATCCAGCATTCCCGCTATGGAAACTTTGGGTTCTACCATTGCGCCCTTGCCGCCCATTCGCGTCTTCACCCACCCAGGGTCCATGCAGATTACTATGGCGTGGTTGCGTCTTAGATCCCGTGCTTGGTGTCTAGAGAGAAGTTAGTCAAACGCAAAATCTTACAAAGAAAAAAAAAAGGGAACTTACAAACTCAACATATGCAGCGCAGCCTTGCTAATCGCATAAGTAGCACACCTAGCCCCCCCATCCTTCGCGACCGACAAACTGGCCAACCCGGACGTCAAATTGACCACAACAGCGCCCCTCGCCAAAAACGGCTGCAAGGTCTCGACAATCTTCGCCGGCCCGACGACATTGGTCGTCATATGGGCCTGGAAAGAAACCGGATCCAGATTCAGCGAGGTCGAAGACGCGGCGTTGTTGATGGCGGCGACATTGAAGATGTAGTCGAGATTCGACCCCGTTCTTGACAGGATCTCGGCGACGCGGAATTCGAGCGATGAGATGGAGTCCGTCGAGGACACGTCGCATTCGATCATGTGGATGTTTCGGCGCGCTTTTCGCAGCGCTTTTAGATAGGCTATGTCGGATCGTCGCGAGCGCACGCCGGCGAGGATGTTGTTGCGCGGGTCGGCGGAGAGTTGCTCGACGAATTCGAGGCCGATGCCTCGGTTTGCCCCGGTTAGGAAGTATGTTGGCATTGTGAGGTTGTGGGTGGGTTTCTTTTCGGTGGTGGTGGTGGTGAGGGATACTGCGGTCTTATGGATAGATGGAAGTCGTTCGATGGTGGATAGTCCTGGTTCGAAGTTTCACGACCCTTCTCTCCGATCTCCAACTCTTATAGAATTCCTGGATCCCCGGGGCTTTTGTTTTTCCTGTCGATGACTGGAGAGTCGGGTTGGGCAATTGATTAACTAGCTCTCTCTCTCTATATATCTACATTCCTTTATAGTTTCCGTCGTGGTCGCGATTTCTTATACTAAATCGCTCCACCACATCCGATGAAACCGGTTAATCGGCGTACGGACCCCCTTCGGCGTCTGATCGGTATGTGCGTGTCATGCGAACAACTGCTTGATTTCGCTACGCGCCTCAATTATGCGTTTCGTGGTATGTTTCGGATATCTGACAGCTGTCGCGTTCGAAGGGGATTGGAGGTCGTGTCGCGTGAGGTCCCCGGTTTTTCTCTTTGTAGTATTGCTGGCGCTTACCGCGCCTTGTGCATGTACTTGGTATGCAGATTGTATCTAGGCACCTCGGTATTCCTGGAAAAGTCTTGGGCATGATCGACGTGTTTTGCTGACGATAGGGTGGGTTGGTGTTGTGTTGAGCATGCTTGTGTCGGTCTGGTACTTATCTATAGACTGTTTGGTATGTTCATATTGCGGATAATCAAGATTATTCAACACATGGGATTTTGGACTTCGTAAGCGGTGAAGAGTTGTGGATGTGTATAAATCTGGTATCCATCCGTTATGGTAGTGTACTTCGTATATCGAAGACCGGCGTGCGCACATGTTAGTCCACTTCACGTGCCTTTGATTTCCAGCGGTTTCAAATGTTTCTAGATGCCCTCCGTGCCTCTCCTTCACTCCACCCGCTAATGAAGGCCATCTCATTACCATCTGAAACCCCTCAATGTTTGGTCATGTTTGGTCACGACCATACGAACGGGTTCTTAGGAGTCCTCTTCTGCTTTCATCATGTTAACTCCGCCACCGGGCACTCTATCGCTTTCGGTATGCTAGAACTATTGTAATGTGATTCTCTTCTGCTATCTATTACCACTACTCTTAATCTGGCTCTCTATGTACTACCAAAACTTGCCCACTCTTATCTCTGTTTCTAATATACGTCCGAACGATCACACCCAGGGATCTACCACCAGTTTCACACCGCTAACCTTATCCTCATTCATCCTGTCCAACGCCCCCTGTACGCTCCCTAACCCACCCTCAAGCACCTCCTGCCTAGTCGCAACGATCTTCCCACTCACCAAACCCTTGGGAATGTACTCTTCATACAGCCACTTGGCTAGCCCCCGATGCTTTTCCTCCGCGAATGCAAAATTGTACGGCGCAAACACCCTCTTAATGCTCTCGGGAGCCTCTCTGGTTCCAGGTAGCGGGGGAATAAGGGAGTGGTAAGTCACGGGCTTGTCCAGGGACTCGAGGTAGGAAAAAAGGACACTGGTTGCGGGTGGAGTGCCGATCGTGTCGAAGATCGCATCGTACGGCCCTTGTTCGGTGAGCTGCGCCACGACCTCGGACTCGGGGAGTCTGTGGTCAATGATATGCGCTGGGCCGAGGGACTCTACAAAAGACCGGTTGTGCGCCGAGGAGGTGGTGATCACCGTATATCCTGCCTCCACCGCATACTTGATTCCCAAACCGCCGCAGGAGCTTGACCCGCCGTAGATCAGCATCTTCTTGTTCTTATTTTCGGACGTCGGGGATCCGGAGAGCACAGGGCGATCAAGTCCAAGGTAGATGGTCAGCGCGGAAACCATAGCTGAAGTGTTGAGGATCGCAGCAGAAGCGGCGTGCAGGGGTGTCGAAGGGCCGAGCTTTGAAGTCGAAGTCACGGATGCGAGAGCGTACTTTTGATATGCGCCGAAACGTGGATCACCGTAATTCTTGCCTGCTCGGATCGTAGCGATGTTGTCGCCTTTCTCGAAGCTAGTGACATCGGGACCGACGGCTTCGACGGTTCCAGCAAAGGATGAGCCCAAAATGTTCGGATAGGGAATTGGGTGAGTCGCGAACCTGGTAGTTTACTTGTCAGTGGTTCGAGGGGTGAGATTTGACGGACTGCCACTTACTTTTGGATCTTGGCTTCAATGGGGCTGAAAGCAATGCTATGGACTTTGACAAGGAGTTCGCCGGCGCTGGGAGTGTATGTCTCTGCATCTCCTACAGCGACTTGAGCCGACGGGGCTGGAATCCAGGAAGCTTGATTCGACATGGTGTTTGGATGAGAGAATGATTCTGGAGGATAGAATGGGAAGATGATATTGAGTGCTCCCGAAGGCTGCGATGATAGATTTCCTTCCCCATGCTCCCACCACCACTCTTTATACAACGCCTGGTGTCAACAACGGACTAACTTTCCTATACCTATTTCAAAGCTACTCGGCCATAACATACTCAACAAAGACCGAATCCAAGTTACACCTTGCAGCTGTACTAGTCTTTCGTAATCGCACCCCAGTTTGTCAGCGCCACATGCACGGTGCCCGAAGCGCCGAATGAGATCGAATACCTAAAGTACGTACCCCTGGGATTCTTACTCACCGACCATATGCCAAGCACTCTCGTACGTATGTCCCGTACTGCTTAGTTACTATGAATGTAGCGCTAAGAAGTGGTATAGCATTTTGCGCGTAGGTCGCTCTTTTGGACATGCTGATAACCACCAAACATCCATGTCGGACGTAAGCATTTACGGTGGATGCGTCGTCAGACCGATCGAGCCTTTCATGCAATGCATGTGTTGATTATACAAATAGGCGAAGAAGGCAAGAGGAAGATTGGTTTGAGAAAGTGGTGAGATTCGCTTTTTGCATGGGCATAAGACGTGCAAGCGAGTACGACAATACCAAGTGACTGCAGAAGATCACAAGACAATGCTGAACTATGCTATGCAAATACTTAATGCCAGATCCGTAGTAGGGAGTTAGAAGAAAAACAATCGAAAGCGTATTACCTTCCCGATACAGTCCATGTTTTGTAACACGGGCGTTATGCTTTTGAAGATTGCTTCCCAGGTCTATAAT
This sequence comes from Massarina eburnea CBS 473.64, assembly GCA_010093635.1. Lineage (NCBI taxonomy): Eukaryota > Fungi > Ascomycota > Dothideomycetes > Pleosporales > Massarinaceae > Massarina > Massarina eburnea. The sequence continues at coordinate 749,544 of MU006793.1, read as the reverse complement.
CGGCCGTTTCCAAATCATTGTCATACCTTGCTCGTCTCCGCTTTTGGCCCTTCCACATCCTTCTCTTGCAATGGCTCAAGGGTAGGTATATCGCCTACTTCCTTCTTTTCAATCGGCTTCTTTGTCTTCAATTCTGTATTCCCAATACAAAAACAGAGCACCATATTCACTCCTGCACCCACAGCATACATTACGTAGATATACTTGATGCCCCTCATATATGCCTGCAGGACCGTATCCATCTCATTGTCTGTGAAACCCAGCTTGTCTAGTGAGTATGTCGACGAAGTAAGGTTCTGCAGTATTTGGTTCGTGATGAACGGTAGATGCGATAGTTGTGAATCCAATGTATTCGACAGGATGGCGCCCGATATTATCAGGCCGAACGCACCACCTATGGTGCGGATGAAGTTGCGTAGACCAGTAGCTACTGCCCGATCAGAATTGGCCGAATTCGATAAAATAGCGACGAGAGTAGGTTGCAGTGTGTTTCCGATTCCTAGTCCTTCAACTATCAGGACGAGGATAATGTGCCATATCTTCGTTGTTTGATCGAATGCGCATTTCAGGCCGGTGCCGAGGGTCCATAGAAGGAAACCGACAATGACGATCCATAGATAGCGACCCGTCCTCGACATTATCTGTCCGCTGAGAATGCTGGTGAAAGAGGTGGCGAGAATGAGTGGTAGAAGCATCGCACCTGAAACAAGTGCTGAGAAACCGAGGACCGATTGGAAGTAGATGGGGAGGTAGAAGAAGTTTCCGTAAAAGCACATGCCTGTGAAGAAGTTCTGTATGTAGAGCGACCAGCAATGCGGGTACTTGACTAGGCGAACAGGCATGATAGGTATGGGAGCGACTTTCCATTCGTAAAGGACGAAGGCGATGGCGGTACAGCCACCCACAGTAAGCATCGCGATTACGAGGCCTGAGTTCCAGGCATACTGTACCCCTCCACCGGAAAGAGGGATAAGAATCAGGAGGACTGCTGCAAGGTTGAGAGCAATGCCACCATAATCAATCTTCTTTACCTTTTCTGCGTAGTTGCCTTTTTCGTACTTGAGTGGCAGGAAGAAGAAGATGAAAACGGCGGCAGGGATGGCGAGCATCGGTACGATCCAGAACACCCATCGCCATGTCACTGAATCAACGAGCGCGCCGCCGACGAACGGGCCAGTACCATTGGCTAGGGCTATGATAGCTCCGAATATACCTGTGACTGTCAGTTCTCGTTCCTTTGGCTCCGCTGATTTGCAATATACCTTGGTACTTGCCCCTGTTCTCTAAAGTTGTGATATCAGATACAATGATCATGGCCAAACTATTGATCCCACCTCCGCCGATCCCAGCAATTGACCGAAAGACGAACAGCATTTCCTTGCTATTTGAAAAACCACATCCGAGATCTCCCACTGCAAGTAACACTAAACACAGCAACAGACAGTTCTTGCGTCCAAAAATGTCACTTAGTCGGCCATTGATAAGTTGAAAAGCTGTCGAGGCTACTAGGAAAGAGCTACCGATCCACGATGTTGCCGTTCCGGTATCTAGGTCTGCGGAGATTGCGGGTATCGAGGTCGAGACACTGGTGGTGTCAATAAAGGAGACGAAAAGGGCGACCGAGAGAGCGGGAATGGCGATGAGGAGACGTTTAGGGGAGAGGGCGTTCGTCTGACCGCCGATACTTCGTATGCTTCCTGCATTGCTGTCTTTGTGGGAATCATGTACTGAGACTGGTTCTCTATTTGCCTTGTTTGAGGATGATGTTTCGGTCCCCTCTTGAGCTTCTTTGACCCCGTTCTCTAAACCAGACGGATTGATTTTCTCATCTCTGCCATTTTCAATTTCTTGAAGAACCATGTCAATTAACACTGTTATACTGGCATTCGCGAACAGCTAAGGAATGTTTCGAAATCGGCGGATGTAAAGGGCGGTAACGATTATCTGGGAGAAGCATCAAGGTGAAGTGGCGAAGTTTAAGAATTGGACGTCGATAGATAGGACAGCCACGTCGCCACAGCCTTAGCCCCAAGTATTAAGAAAGAGTGATTGTTAGTACGAAATCCAAGGTCGATTGCGCAATGAATCTCAGTGTTCGATGTGCACGAAGGATTCTACGATGGATTCAGATGATGTCGGCAGGGAACCGAGGCACACTCCTTGCCTCTCCCGTCAGATCCATTCGTGACGCTTATTTCCATGATGAATATCGGCACTAAATGTTCCGACACGTTGGCAATGACAGGCAAAAATTGGAGAAGTGCAAGAAGGGAGCAGCCGCAATGCTTGCCGATGGCGCCGGTGCGGGTACCGCTTATGTCATTAGCGTGTGAATGATGAAAGTGGGTCGGTTTCGGGTGACTGCGTAACGACGGCGGGGAAAGCGCTCAAGTCCAAGAGTTATCAGAGCGTGAATATGTAACCGTGATGACTAGATATCATATTAAGCCACTATGTACCTGTACCCCTCATTTCCTCATTCTTGCCCGTCACTTTGTGGAAGGAAGATTGAACCTCTGATCTATCCACCATGACTGAACCATTCCGCCTCACAGCATCGCAAGCCCAAGCTGCATTCAAAGATGGTTCTTTGACCGTTGAAGCCTACGCAAAATCGCTTCTCGATCGCGTTTCAGTTCGCGACTCTACCACCCATGCATGGGCTTACCTCGATCCCAAGCTCGTCCTCGAGCGCGCCCGCGAGCTTGATAAGATACTGCCCGAGAAACGAGGACCTCTGCACGGCGTCGCTATAGGTGTCAAAGATGTAATCCTGACAAAAGATATGCCTACCCAGTACAATTCGCCCATCTACAAGGACGATGCGCCAAAGCTCGATGCGGCGAGTGTTCAGACGTTGAGAGCGAACGGAGCTTTGATCTTTGGTATGTCATTCACTGCAGTGGCTGACAAAAGTAACACACAAGCTGATAACTATATAGGAAAGACGACGACAACTGAATTTGCATCCACCTCCGTCGGGCCCCCGTATGCAGGCCCCAAAACTGCGAATCCACACGATCCTTCACGAACACCTGGTGGCTCATCTTCAGGCTCAGGTGCAGCTGTAGGAGATATGCAAGTACCGATAGGACTTGGAACACAGACAGTGGGAAGCACCATCAGACCCGGTTCCTTCAACGGCATCTATGCTATGAAGCCCACTTGGAATTCAATATCGCGGGAAGGGCAGAAGGTGTATTCTCTCATTCTTGATACTTTGGGTCTATACGCGCGGAGTGTAGATGATCTGAAGCTTCTCCTGGATGTATTCCACCTAGTCGACGATGAACCAGAAGAAGAGTTCGCGATCAAGGGTGCTAAGTTTGCGCTGCTCACACTTCCTCAACCCGAGTGGGACGCGCCAGGTCCTGGAACCGCCGCAGCACTTAAGAAAGGTGCCGATCTCCTTCGCGCCCACGGCGCCGAAATCGAGGAGATAACGCTTCCCGACGAGTTTCGCCCAATGTATGACTACCAGCTCAAAGTCCTCGCCGGTGAAGGTCGCGTAGCTTTCCTAGCCGACTACTACACCGCAAAAGACCAATTACATCCATTACTCATCAGCCATGTTGAGAACGAAAAGAAGTATACGCGGAAAGAACAGCTGAAAGCTTTCGATGACTTAGCCGCCATGCGACCCAAGGTCGATGCACTGGCGGACAAGTATGCAGCTATCATCGGACCAAGTGTAGTCGACGAAGCACCAACGGGCCATGAGAATACCGGAAGCGCACAATTCTGCGGACCGTGGACAGTTATGCACATGCCTGTGGTAAACATCCCAGGTTTCAAAGGTGAGAATGGGATGCCTATTGGACTGAGTGTCGTTGCCGCTCGGTATCGAGATCAGCATCTGCTCCGCGTGTCTAGGGAGGTGGGAAAGATCTTTGAAGCTGAGGGAGGATGGGCGAGGAATCCATAATTTACCACGGGTAATTTAGTCTTCAATCATAACCATTATTGTCTTCTAGAAAAACACTTTGTTATGTAACTACATCTGATCAGCACTCTCCATGTAGAAATGGCTACATGCATCCGTACCACCTTTCTTATCAATACCCCACCCAACCTGCACGTTCATCGTTAGCTGCTTTCGGCCTTGGCACTTCTTTCCCGACAACGTACCTGAAGGAGCTACCCCTGTCATACTTCCCCACTGACGACATGTATGCTTTTCCGACACTGTCAGCGGCCGCGATAGGAACGCGTGCCGTGTACGATAAGACGCAGTAGAGGGGTACAGCATAGATTGAGATGGGGATAGCGAATGTGCGATGGCCATAACACTATCCATAATGCGTTCATTTCTCTGACATAGTAAACGTCAATTGTTCGTGCTTCACGGGTTCATCAAGAGTAAAGATGCCTCCCATTTGGTCCGGCCACCCAGACTACGACACTGAACGCGATTTCATCGGTTATGGCGAAGCAGGCCTCGATCCCAAATGGCCTAATGGCGCGAAAATCGCCGTGTCCTTTGTCATAAATTATGAAGAAGTATGTCAATATTCTTGGATGCCTTTCATCTACAGACCAATATCCATCTTTGAGTTCAATACCTCACACTAACACGGCGTCATCTAGGGCGGCGAACGCTCCCCCCAATCTGGCGACGGCCAATCCGAACCCAACCTCACCGAGAACCCAGGGCGCGGACCCCGCATAAACGAGCGCAACTACAATGTCGAGAGCGAGTATGAGTATGGGAGTCGAGCAGGGTTCTGGAGACTGTTCAGACTGTTTAATGAGCATAAGATGAAGTTCACGCTGTATGCAGTTGCGCAGGCCGTAGAGAAGAATCCGGATGTGGTGAAGAGGTCGGTGCAGGAGGGACATGAGGTAGCGAGTCAGTGAGTCATCACTTTGTCCTGTGAGATTGTTGTTTCGGAGAACTGACGAAGAATAGTGGTTACCGATGGGTCGATTACCATGATTTTTCCATTGAGAAGGAGAAGGAGTATATCCGTAACGCTATAACGTCATTGAAGAGCCTGTCAGGCTATGCTCCGAAAGGCTGGTATTACGGTCGAAACTCTCCCCATTCCCGCACTCTCGTGCCGCAAACTTATGAAGAAATGGGAGAGTCGCTAGTCTGGATGAGCGACACTTATGCCGACGATGTCCCTTACTGGACCGATCTGCCTCTTGAGCGGTCTTCGACTTCGCCGAAAGGCCTTCTGATGCTTCCTTATAGCTACGACTGTAACGATTTCAAATTCCATACTGTAGGAAGTGGGTTCGCGGACCCTGGTGGCTTTTATACGCACTTGAAAAACGCGTTCGATGTTCTGTTTGAGGAGGGACAGAAGGGTATGCCGAAGATGATGACAGTTGGGTTGCATTGCCGGATCGTGGGGAGGCCGGGACGGTTTGGCGCATTGAAGAAGTTTGTGGAGGAGATTAGTGGGATGGAGGGCGTTTGGGTGGCAACGAGGACAGAGATTGCAGAGCATTTTAAGGAACAGTTTCCGTATAAGAAAGGCATGTTGGCATAACCGACTACCGTAGACGGAAAATTATATCTTGATTATTCGTAGCCTGGGAAGAACCCGTGATTCCAAGTTCCTTGGTGAGTCATGTGTGCGTCAGTCATGTCGAGATTTGGGTCGGTGAAAGCGCCACCACTATCGCCCCAAGCAAATTTCGGAAACACCTCTCTTGCTGAAGACTCTGCTTCTGCTACACTGTCCATGAATAATCCCGGTTCTTGAATATCTGTCTGGACCATTTCGTTGAAAACGCGCCAACCTTGCCAACCTCCTGGGGCATCCTCGTCAGCCTCCATGAAGACATCTCTGACAGCGCCCACAAGTGGGTCTGTAGCCTTTTGTGTCTTAGTAGAAGTACCGGATACTAGGTTCGGTTCCTTCAAAATGTCAAGATTGATATGAAGATTCGGCGTTCCGACATGGGTAGGCTCCATGATCGCTCGTAGAACACTGCTAGATAGTGCTTCGAAGATGTCGCCGTATTTAACTGCGCCGGGCCATTTTTCACCGAATATTGTGAGACACTGACTGCATGCCCGCGTAGCCTCTAGAATGTCGAAATTGAACGATGCTCGATCTCTCCATAGACAGTAGATGAGTGTCAGTCCTGCCACGAAGCAAGAATGTAAACCTATGATGGTGAAGGAAAGTATCTTTTGCTGGTTGAGTCTCTTGTATGTAGTGCATATACGAGCTGCTGACTGTGCACAAGATACGAAACGCTGATCGTTCGTATTTAGGCTCGGTAATATCGTAGTGTATAGTGAAAGTATGCTCTTGTGATACTGTAGCGTGAAAAAGTCGCTAGAGTCCTGGTATGTAGCGCTCGCCTGTGATTTCTCAGGCTGATACATCCAACGTGGGCCACCTTCAACATCAGGAGGCTGCTCGGGTATGCTGGTCACCCATGCATCTAAATCCCGGCGAATTCTGGCCGCTTTTGAATCGATCCGCGCTTGGTATCCAACTGAGGGCGCCGCGGGGTCAATGTCGACCCGAAAGACTGTCCTTTGGATTCTTGACTGTATCTGGCGGAGGTTTATGACGTGGATAAATGGCATGATGCTGCTCCACCCTTTCCCATCGCCGAGTGGTGGTGTCGTGGACGTGAGATCCCATAATGTTGGACAATCACTGGGAAGCTGCACGTTATGAGTAAGCTGTATGAGAGGCAATGGGGTATACATACCTCGACATTGATATCACGATCTGAGATTGCAAATGTCCTTCCCAGAAGCATACTCGTCATGCGATCTAAGCAATAGCACGACCAAAACACCCGCCTCCGAATCTCAAGCTCACGTAGATTACGCCACGGTGAGTGTGCCGTAGGCCTTCGATGCATCCCAAGTTCAACACACAGTGTGATAGCATATCGTACTTGCGACCAGACGCCGGCTCCATAAGGTGATCTCTGGCCGTATATAGCAAGAAGGGTGAGGAACTGAACAGTTGAACTACTATGCTGTTCCATGATCAGGTCCATAGATCGTAGCGCAGCTGTGAAATGGACCTCCGGGTTCACATCAATAGCTTGCTTGGTAAGTTGTAAAAAGCGAGCTGATATGGCATATATGAGATGGAGACTGCTTCTTTCGATGACCGGAAGCGTGTCTTGGTCATACTGATGATTGTAGATTTGCTCATAGAGCTTGCGGTCTAAAATTGGCCACCTGGTATGCAGGCGATTGAAGAAGACGGAGAATAATCGCTGTGCCTGGGCTGGAGGGGGGTATTCTGTTAGATTTATGGCCACAGACGGTGTCAATACTGCCGAATCTGAGCTCATACTCCCGGTACTCAGTGTATGAAATGGCGCGCTCGAATCTGAATCCTTTTTGTTGTGGAAGATGGATGACTGTACCAGTCGAGCAATGGTAGCGCCTGAACTAGAGCCCATGTAGAATGGTTCTGGTGCGCTGTCTGTGGTTCCCGAGGCGCAAAGCGAGAGATATGCAACGCCATCCACCAGAGTTGAGTCCTCTTCATTAAGCTCTTGATCAGGCTGCCCGGGGTTTGAAATGCTGTTCTGTCGTTTGTGTATTGATGCCATACCTTTCTCGGTATCTATGTGACCAAAGTGATCCCTTCCATGCTCAGGCAGTTGGGCCTCGAGGAAAGCGATTCTCTCTTCTAGCGCATTTATGTATCCGCAAGAAGTCAGCAGTTATGCAAACACAAGAACAATTTCTGCGTACAACATCTTGCCCCCAGGATAGCGAGGCCTTAGCGTAGGTTCGTATACACAGTCAATGCCGACCTTGAGACACGACTTGCATGAAGGATTGCCGCCATCGCACTGGCTACTCGTTAAACGAAAGTCCCTATTTCGATCGATATTCGGCATCTTACTCTTTGCTTCCGGCCTTTACATCGCTGACAAGCTAACGCTACGCGCACCCTACGTGCCGCTGCGTGTTGTTGGGCGCCGCTAACGGTAGAAGGTTCTGTTCCAGTCGAGAGTTCCATGTTGAGGTCATCTATCGGTCAGGCTTTCCGAAAGTCTTGAGTAATGTCGCACATGGCAGTGTTTAAGCGTCATCCGCCATGTCGACTTGCTGTTAGTCATTGCGAGATGTCGGCGACTTTCCTGCCGATAAAGAGACCCGGTTCAGATAGTGAGCCGCGCGTGTCATGGGACCATCTACATGCCGGTATCTGAGAAATCACATTGATGCGCAACAATAAACATACAACGACTGCTCAAAAAAACGATAAAATGGACTTGATGACTGGGAAAAGAAGGATGGTAAGTCGGGGAATCCGATGACGTGGTTGCAGATTAGTCATATCGTGGTCACTCAACACCTCACCTCTTCCTCCGCTTCACCTATTACTTGTCTTCCAGATTATCAAAATTTGACTTATTTTTGGTAAAATACCCTCGCTGTAGTAGTTAATACAAACCTTCTGGACCCAAAACACTTATGTACGTATATATCTCAAGGCAACTAAGGAACATAAAATCGAAAAACGCCCTTTAACGCAGAGTGAATATATAACACTAACTGTCCAAGTACATCAATACAACCATACAGAAATATCCGCTCAGAGAATTGCAAAAATGAGTGTGTTGTAATACAGGAACAGCAGCAAGAGACAGTACAAAATGAGTGTGACGGTAATACAAAACAAAAAGACAGGACAACCCAGTTCGCAACAACCGACACATAACAAAAGTGAGAAAGGGCAACCTACTCTTCCTCCGACGATGAAGAATCCATGAAGAATGCACTCATATTCTTCTTCCATTTCTCGCGTACCTCATCGTCACCACAAAAGTTGCATTCCTCTCCCTCGATCGTCTCGTCAAGCTGTATGGCAAGTTCGAACGTCTCTTTCTTACCTTCCGCATAATCTTCCTGCAAGGCCCGATACTGGTGATGGATATTGAAGAAGTTGATGAACTGAAGGTGTTTCTTTCCTCCTAGAATCACTTCATCGCAACCGCGTAAAGCCTCGCCATTATCCACGCGGATTTCCGCCAAGGGACAAATGCACGTCTTGCCATTTTCGCCTTTGATGGTTGGCTGCATTTTCACAATAAAGTGTAGCAACTTTGGTTTCGAGCCAAGCCTCGGTCTTCCTCCCGGCCATTCCATCAGTCCGGGGTGCTTCTTCCAGCAGTAGTTGCTTGTTTTGGTGATGGGTACGCAGGTGCATCCTTCGAAATCTTGACCTGAAAGTTTCATTTCAACATTGACTAAGTGGGAAATAGTCAATATGTTGTTCAGCTTCTTTATCTGTTCGTAAGGACGCAAGCCTCCCCCAATCCCGACCTCGACCGTGGCTCCACCTGGGTAATTGGGGTCGCGCTCTTCTTCGGTGGGTGTGCACATCTTGAATTTTCGGACGTCGGGGATATGCGAGATAATCGCTGGAAAAGGTGTCCGGCTTGTGGTTTCTTCGGAATGACAGGCTTGGGTCGTTGGGTTTTCGAATGTTGGGTTCGTGTTTAACGACGTAAGTGCTTGAAACTCTCTTATAAAGTAGAAGTAAGAAGGAAAAGGGTGCGGTTTCCGAGATCCCTTTTTATACATGCGCTGACTCCGAGACATGCGACTCAGTCCCAGACTCATTGTTTGGTTGTGACAGGAGTGGAACAGTCATGAAAGGTCGCGGTGTAAGTGCTAAGGTGGATAGAACGTCATGCTCGCAGCTGCAAGACACACAACAACATGACTCTGGCCTGGGAACAGTCAAACATTGATATTGCTCCCTGGGTGAGTAGAATACTGAAACCTATGTGTCTCTGCGATAATAAAAGTAGTAGGAGTGGGATAACAATGGGTGATGTACTAGGCTGGTTGCCATCGGCGGGGAGTATGCAGTAAAAAGGGGAAGTACTTCGATCACGTCCGATCATGGGATCATCCTCACCTATGATGTTTATAAGGTAGGGCGGACTATCTTTCGCCTATGTACTTCTTTTATGGTTACCTTTACCTAGTATACGTATTTTTCAGCATGGCAGAGCTAACACTAACAGTATTCTCTACTTTCTTTTAACTAGACAAGGGACACTACAGGTCCCTTCTAGTTAGCTAACACAAACGTTTCCTGATTAGCAAAGGCAACACTACTTTCTTTAGCTCGGGGAATATACTTCTATATTGGTAACGTCAATAACGTCTATCTTTACCTTAATATTTTCCAATACATTTAGTTCCTGCGCTAGAGAGTACAAGATCTACGAGATCGCTCCAAATTGCAGGGAAGAAAAGTCTACCCAGTTCTTCACGCACTACCTTAACGGCTTCTTATGTTCTGGATAAGATGGAAATGAACTAAACTGGTATTGATGTTTAGAGTTAGGACGGCTTCTTCGATTATGGCCTCAAATGTTGCGCGAACGATTCGCCAGTAGCGGTAGAAGTCTCTACTGCCAAAGGGCTGGTACATATGATCGAGTCGTGCGCGTTCTTCTAGATATGCTAACACATCGTTTAGAGCGTCTCCAAGACATCTAGATAGTGAACCTCAGACTAGGTGAGAATACCTGTTGGTTTTACAAACACTGTCTCAGTAACGACTAGTTTATAATAGTGCGTTTTCCTTCTTGCACTGAAGTAGGTCAACCCTGACCATACGTATATCATCGCATCTTGCCAAGTACAAGTTAATTCTACATAGTTCGGGATGTGGATACTTCGTCAGCAATCAATTGTAGAGATACAATAGACGGAAGTTTTCATATGGGGCATGGAACTTTACATCTAAGTACAGTAGACCAGGCCCTCATTTAGACAACTATCGTGCATCCACATCAATCTCCAATTCTCTAAGACCATGATGGACCCCAGTAATGTGCGTAAGCTTGACGTTGAACCTGGATATCAACCTTTAGCCCTAGATGGCGTAAAAAAGCCAACATGCCGAATCGACGCCCTTGCAGAGGGCTCCGTGTACCATAACCTTAAGTCCTCAAGTCACACATCGGAGAAGCGCCTTGACAAATCCCTCCTCCTTGGCCCAAGCCCGCGGGATCATATTTGCCGGTTGAAGTGTGTACGTGCAGAAGTGATCAAAGTTCTTGAACTTGATGAGCGGGACGCCGGTTTTGATGTGGTCAATCAAATTGATCAAATTGACCATCACCTTGCGCGATCCGAGAGCCTCGATCAACGTCAGTCTCGGCACATCTTTTAACCTCTTATGCTACAAAACAGATGAGTAGCTTACCTTCTTGCACTGGGTGATACTGCGAGGTGCGTCACCAATCCCAACATACTCGCACAACTTCTGCCACTTTTCAAGTTTGCTGGTGTCTGTTCCTAGCAGGTTCTTGAGCTCCTCCTTGATGGCTTCTTGACGGCGTTGCTTCTTATGTTTCTTGCTCCAGCCTTGGGTGATGGCAAGACGACTGAACTGTTCTGCAAAGCCTGCGTCGGGTGCGGGTGCGAAGCCGTAGAAATTGTCAAAATAGCTTTGCTCCGGAGGAGTGAGGGGACGTGGGTCTGCAGATGTAGACTTGGAAGACGTTGACGAGGAATATTGGCTTGACCTAGGTACTAAGGAGATGCCGCCAGATGTAATATACTCGCTGCGGGGCTCCTTAGAGCGACCACGACCAAGGCCTGTTGATCGTTAGGATCTAGTGCTGTGGATATGTGGGGAGGGGAGTCATACTGTTGCCACCCCTCATGTTTTCGGTGTCCTAAACCCTGGCCTAGATGCCGATGTTGAACGCTTAGGTCCCGAATTTATCAAGGCGTGGGAGGAGTTTATATATGTGTTGGCACCACTGATTATGTAACGCGTGACGTTAATTGAGGCTTATCGACCCCGCATTACTGGTGAAGCTCGTTTGCTATGTTTGAGCAAGCGTGGAAGACTGTGTTTGCTTTCTAGATTGTTCGATCATGTCTACAGCTGTCTATCTGGCCGTAAGACTCGATGTTGCAGTTATGCGTGAACGTAATATGCATACTTTAGACATGGCACCTTGACTTCTGGGTCCTTTACCTAAAGTCTACAGGCTAGTAAATTACATGCTAGTCCGTCAATGCAGTTTGAGCGAGAACTTGGAAAGCAAATTCGGCACATGATAGATTTGTTAGATCTCGCAATCGCTATACACAATCAGGTGTGTGATCATGTTATAGAAAACATGGCAGCCCTCATATCAGGGAACCTTAACTCTATAGCCAGAGCCTCTATTAGGTTGTATACAGGATTATTTGTGATAAGATGAGAAATTCAAGAAGAAGGATCGTTTGTAATGGTATATCCATCCTACAACGTATTGAGAAGATATGAGCAAATTGGGTGTATATCTGCTTGACTAGATGTTGATCCATGTTCTGTTTCACCGCGACTACCAAGACGGGCTTAGCGTGGTTAGTCTAGGTCCCTCGTGCTCGGGCGCTTTGATAGCTGAGTCATATATTATATAAACTTCGAACCTGGAAAGCATACCTACCACAACCAATATTCATCAACCAACATCCATCAACCCCCACCTGTGCACTTCAACAAGCCATAAACCTCCCCAGACGACCCAACCATGCCTACCGAAAACACTAAAGCGCCACGGGCCCCGATCGTACAGAACTCCCGGTTTCTGAGTCTACCTGGTGGTACGTCCTTCACATAAATCCCCCTAGAAAACCTAGTGACCCAAATCTACAGAACTCCGGAATCGAATTTACGAGTTCCATCTCACCCCGAATGTTGGCAATATGAACAACATTAGATTCCTAGGCCTCGAATACTGGCTCGACATACGTAGCTTCGCCAATACTTGCCAACAAATCCGCGAGGAGTACTGGCCACTTCGCATTGAACAGTCGATGCCACGCTACTACATCAAAATCGAGAAACTCGACTCATTCCTCAAGGCTCACTTTGCTGTCGAAGATGCAGACGGCCGCCAGTGTGTTAGGGTCGGTCAGCGAAACACGTTGCATTTAACCGTCGTCTACTATTGTTACATTTATCCTGGCGCGGGAGCCATAGATTCGGCTCCCTACGCTCAACAATACACAATCGATATCAAGAACCTCCTGGATACCATGAGCTTGTTTCCAGACCTCGACCTTACGTTTACGTGCTTCGTTATCAACCCTAAGTATAGTGGCATCGCCATTATCATCAACAACTTGATACGAAAGCATAAACTCGGTGAACTGGATATGGCCATGCTTGAGGGATTCTCCAGCATCATATTGCGTCACGACGACTTTGACGGTTATTGCCATAAATGGAGTCTAATATTTGTGCGCGAATATGTTGCGAAGAGGCAGCGTCGAAAAGCAAAGAATATCGCGAAGGAACTGGGAATAGCTTCAGCGGGCCATTCGTTCGTGTTGCTTGTAGGGGTAAAGGACAAGAATCATGCTGCCGAAGGATGCGATGCTAGTATGGTAGTTTGGCAGAGAAACGACGATGGACGAAGAGGATGAGGCGTTGCTCTGCGGTCTTACCTTATAGTATATGGTATTGGCTCAAGTCGACCGCATGTTAGTTGGGACTTGGTTTTTGGATTGCTCATCTGCTTCCCAGAGTGGGGTTGAACGTACCCTCTAATGACATCGATTAATAATTATACCTGCCAGCTTTCAAATTGTGCAGTTTGAAGTGGTGTCTAGAGAGAAATCCAAAGATGTCGAACAAGCTTTATTTGTTAATTTGTGATAGCAAGCTAAACATGGCTTCAAGTATACGACCAACAGTTGCCGCGGAACGTATCGTCCAAATCCCAACTCGCGGGTACTTTACTCTTTGTTCTCAAACTTGAGCCCACTCTCTTGCCTCACAGCGCCGTAGATACTCGGAATATCCCCCTTATCTCCAAGATGCTCCTTCGCCTTCGCCAAATGGCGATCGGCTACCTGCAACGCCGGCACACTGCATCCATTCTTCTCCGCCAAATCCAGCGCATGCCTCGCGTCCTTTCTCGCAAGATCGACATGAAACAGCGGCTCCTGCCTCTGATAGTAGTCTCCCGCCATCATCCTGTTGGAGTAGGCGGCGTATGGGCCAGGAAACAGGGACTCGATGAAAGTGTGCAGGTTGGCAGATCCGAGCCCTGTTTTCTCGGCCAGGACGTGGCCTTCGGAGAGCACTTCGTTCATGTTGAGGATGAAGGTGTTGCCGATGACTTTGAGGAGGGTGGCGTTTCCAGAGGGTTGGGAGGAGTAGTCGATTGTTTCACGGCCCATTACGCCTTTGGTGTAGGGGAGCACCTTCTGGACGGAGGAAGAGGTGCCGGCACAGACACAGACAAGGGAGCCTGCGTCGGCCATTGCGGGCGCACCAAACACTGACAATTGAGATTAGCACAAGAATATTGAAGGAAGGATGAGACAAACCTGGCATTGCGACAAACTCTCCCCCTTTCGACGTTATCCGCTTCTCCAGCGCATTCGTAGTTTCGGGATGTACAGTTGAGCAATCGACCACGAGCTTTCCATCCACATCCTGCTCGAGAATCGCATTGACGGCGGTGTTGACAGCATCATCATCTCCAAGGCACATGAAGACAATGTCGGCATCTTTGACAGCTTCCTGGATGGTCTCAACGACCTTTGTCTTGTCTGTGCCGATTTGAGCGGCAAGATCATCCGAACGTTTCTTCGTCCGGTTATATAGAGTCAGCGGCTTGTCCAGACTGCCCTTTTCAACCAAATTCCGGCACATGCCCTGCAAGCGTCAGTGCTGCGAAGAGGTGAATGGAGGCTCGGCTATCCTACCCTTCCCATATTACCAAGGCCGATCCAAGCGAGTTGCGGAGCCATTGTTGATCCTGTCTTGATATTACAAGAACCTGGAATGAAGTCGTACAGTCAGTCGTATAAACTCGCCCCGCAGACGTGAAGCGGTGGATAGCCGGCATCCGGAGTTAAACTCTAGCCGAGGGTCGGCATGACGTTTATCGATAAGAGTACCGAATTTTAGACCTCCACCTAGATATCTGCACCACGCGACATGCGCCCTTTGTAACTGATTCTTTCTCAGTACTTCGCTGTCACTACAATGCTTGGGTGATCTTAGATGGCATAGGATGAAGCATGTTCAGCTGCTGCAAAGCCCAGTCGAGGGGCTTGCGAAGGGCGACGTTGAATGTGAGTGCTGCTTCCATTGACGCTGCTTGACTCATTCACGTGCAAGCTCAGTGTGTTAGGTTGTACGAGAGCTGACCAAATGATGCTCTCGCAGACCACCAATGACGTCTACTCTAAGAATCAAGGTACAATTCTATCGCGCTTCTCTACAAAATCAACCTACGCGTCCGGAATCGAGTCGGGCAGAAAGAGCGTCGCAAAGGAACGCCAGCGCGCCGAACGCGATCAGCTGACGCGCCTCCTAAAAGAATCGCCGGGAAAGCGCGATGCACGAAACTTCCTAAAACATTTTGATAGCCCGGCGCCTAAGCCGACACGTACGGATGCGGCAAGAGCGAGGGAGTTCCCGAAAGAGGCCGTGGAGCAGGCGCATCACAACGAATGGAGACTGACGCAGACGGGCGTCAACCTAGGGAATCTGTATGAGCCGACCAAAGCTGTGCAGAACAACCCGGTGTGGACACAGCAGGAACTGCCGCAAAAAGCGCCTCGAGAGAAGGACCTGGAGCCGCTGCATCTGGCATTGGTCAAGCTACGGCAGCCGCAGGCTCTCGATGACAAGACGCTGGGTGGGATTGCCTTGACGCTGAGTCAGATGGCGAAGCTGGGCCTGAACATTGCCGTGGTAGTTGACTGTGACGAACATGTACAGCCAGACAAAGTCAAACTAAATCCCACCTGGGAGGCTGCTGTCCGGGAACAGGTGGCACGAGTCGCCGATGCACTGGAAGAGTTCAATGAGCCTGGCGCGTTTGGGGTCGATCATGCGCTGTGCTGCACCGACATTGATACTGAGGTTCCGACCACTGTTCAAGTCCGAGGAAGCGTTGAGGTGAAGCACAACCACCTCCTTTTCCCTCCGATCGAAGACGGCATCATCCCCATCATACCGCCCTTTGCGTATGATTCCCAGTTGAGGAAGGTTCGGGTACATGCCGATGAAGTGCTTCTCGCACTAACACGTGAATTTGGGGGAATTACGTCACACAGCACTGAGGGCCAGCCGCATGTCCTAGATGACTCCCTTTACAGTAAAGAGTACGCTAGATCTGGAAGGCCAGTGTTGGATCGCATCATTGTTTTAGACCCACTGGGAGGCATACCTTCAGCAGACCGAGCTGACGGTGCCCACGTCTTCATCAACCTCGAAGCGGAGTTTAGCGATGTGAGAAATGAGTTGCAGAACGCATTCACCGTGACCAAGCCGAGCGAGGTCATCCCTTGGCGGCACATTAAGAACCTGGATGTGGTGCACCAAGCTCTGAGGGTACTTCCGCCCTCATCCTCTGCACTGATCATCACACCAGACGAAGCCGCGATATCATCACAGGCCGCCTTGATCGAAAGGAAAACAACTGGCGTACGAACTCGACGATCCAAGAATCCACTCATCCACAACCTCCTCACAGACAAGTCAATGACATCGGCATCTCTTCCCGCTCCGCTCGTCACTCGCCACCTTGGCCGCAAAGCACCGAACCCAGCAACCTTTCTCAAAAAAGGCATACCAGTCACCATGATCCCCGATCCCCGCGTTACAGGACCTTGGCGCCCGCCATCTCCATCCGACCCTAGCATCGAGCTCGAGAACGACCCGCGCATCAACTTTCCACGCCTCGTCGAACTAATCGAAGACTCCTTCCGCCGGAAGCTAGACGCGCGACACTACCTCGACCGGATCCGGGGTCGCATCGCGGGAATCATCATAGCCGGCGACTACGAAGGCGGCGCAATCTGTACTTGGGAAAAACCAACCACCCTGTCTACCTCTCCGCCCCCCAACTCGCCTCTCTGGGTCCCCTACCTGGATAAATTCGCCGTGCTTACCTCCTCGCAAGGTTCCGGCGGTGTTGCGGATATTGTCTGGGGAGCTCTAACTCGATCTGCGTTCCCAAAGGGCGTGGTGTGGAGGAGTCGGAAGAACAATCCTGTTAACAAGTGGTATTTTGAGAGGAGTGTGGGGATGTGGAATTTGCCTGATGGGTATTGGACCATGTTTTGGACGAGTGAGGGTGTGGCGGATGAATGGATGGAGAAACGAAGGAGTGGGGGCGAGGGTAATGGTGAGGGAGAAGTGACGAGGTGGAATGCGTATGTGGATGTTTGTGCGGGGGTGAAACCGAGTTGGAGTGATAAGAAGACTCCGGATTAGACTAGGGCTATGTTTCGTTGGAAATATAAGTGTGGTGAACTGTGTCAGTATCCTTGTTTGCTTAAATGTACCGGCAAACTACATTTAACTAACCATAACACGTTAACGGAGCTTAGTTTCCTACTTGTGGATTGTGAGTACGTCGTGCATTGGATTCAGTGACAAGATCAGAAGAGCAAACTAGATTTTGTGAAGAAGAAAGTCACATCATGTACTCGAGAAGTAATAGAGATATAACGCAAAGGTCGTTAGTAAAACTCATTAAGCTACAAAAAGAGGCAAAAAAAAACATAGTAGTAAGAAACAAAAAGTACCAAGGTATCTTGCTACTCGCGACATAAAACCCTCAAAAGCTAGAAACACTACACTGCCACAATCTCTGCACAGGCACCAGCAAAGCAAAGCAAAAGAACCCTAGAGTCCAACCACCAACCTTCCCACTCTCCAACCCCTGTCGACAATCCAAAGACCCCAACTTCCTCAGAGACGTCAAGTACATCACGAAAAGGCGCCACCAAACCGCCTCCGCCCACCAGCCCGAGTACTATGCGTATCAGAAGGCGCGCTATTCGAAGTACTAGAATTCGGAGAATCAAAAGCAGGAGCCCGGATCTGTGACTGTGTCTGAGCCGACGGGCCCGCAACAGACTGGCGTCCCGAGCTAAATTGTGTAGAAGCAGAATCCCTCGGGGTTCGCGACTGGAAGGCTTCTGGGGGCACTGCGGCTCTCCTACGTCCAGCATCGCGGGTCGGAGGTTTGGTTGGAGCGCGGTTGACTGGCGCTTTGCTGCCTGTTGTGCTGGGGTTGGATCGCCGGGGATCGGATGCTCGGCCGTCGGACGCTTTGGAGGTGCGTTTGTTGGGGGTTTGGGAATTTCTTGGACTGGGCATGTGGCTGGCGCGGAGGGCGTCGCGGGATGCTACTCTGGCTGTGGCTTGGCTGGCTTGTATTACGGATAGGTTGTAGGTGTTGCTGACACCTTCACCGGGTTCGTGGTGGTTGGTGTCTCCGCATTTGAAACACATGGTGAGGGTTTCTTTTTGCTGTTTTGGGGATTAGTGGGGGAAGGTTTGTTGTTGATTGGGATGATTTTCTGGGAATGGTAAGTGCTGCGATACTGCAATATTGTATGTGAGAAGAAGACAATGATTTTTAGGAAGGAGTTCTACTCACTTGTATGTTTGGTAAACTAGTTGCGGAATTAGATATTGTTTTAAAGGGGCTATCTGTGTAAATGATGCTGAAAGTAACGCGTTTTGTAGTTCCGGTATAGCTAAAGGCTTGAAGGCTTCTTATACTACTATGCTCCTGCTGCTCTGTTTGGGAATTGACAGTGAGCGATCACCACGCAACTTCACCCAAAATGAAGACAAATGTTCATAATTCTTCATTTGATAATATACATCTACAACTATAGAAGTTTTCAAACAACTTTGTGTGTTGTTCCAATAGGATCTCTGAAGTGAGTTGGTTCCTACGCACTGTGGTCACACTCATTGACGGAAGAACACAACACGAATGACTTTCAAAGCATCAATCACCAAGATACGAAGGAAAGCTTGACCTAGTCATAATTTTCAAACGCTCCTACGCCTATGTGAAACTCAACTTCACCAGCCATCGAAATACTTGAATTTGGCGAAGTCCTGCTTTGGAGCCAACGACAACAAATTGGAGGCATAGGAGTGAACGTGAAAACAACTGGCATTGTATAAATGAAGATGACACAATATGCTAGAATTTAGAGAATTATATACCCCCCGCATGCCTACACTTCCATGTCGCACGCTTACAACTTCGCCTTCGACACAATAAGCGCATTGCTACTTTGCAGCCACTTCACGGCATCACCAACAAATTCGTCGACAATTTGCTTCGCTGTCTTCTTTTCCTCGACAACAGCGGCCACCTTACCCATAAGGAAAGGCCTGGCATTGTCCATGGTATCGTCATCAAGGTCATCACCCAACTTCTCGAGATCATGCTCTACAGGAATGATACCCTTGCCAGTGAGCTCCTTGATCTCCTGTTGTCTGTTTTCTTCCCAGTTCTCGATGTACGAGTTTGTCCGCACGCGAAGTGGTCGTCCAGTGAAGATAATGGTTCGCACGTTATCATCCCAACTTGCTGTCCTCACAGCTTCCTGATGAGCTTTTGGCGCACCGGCTTCCTCGGAGAGGATAAACCGCGTTCCGACCCACACGCCAGCCGCACCAAAGGTCAGCATAGCAGCGAGAGACTGGCCATTGTAAAGACCACCGGCAGCAACAACGAGCACCTGCTCGCCATTCATAGGCGACTTTAGCCCCTGTACCATCTTCACGACGGTAGGGACGAAGACGGATGTCGGGACATCGCCAGTATGGCCACCACCTTCACCACCCTGTGCGCAAATAATGTCGACGCCGACGTCGAGGCACTTCTGCACGTGCTTCGGGTGGCCGATCATGTTCATGTAGAGGATGCCGGCTTTGTGGAACTTCTCGACGAGGGTTTTGGGCGGGACACCGACGGCGCAGACGAAGAGCTTAGCGCCGCTATCGATGATGATGTCCGAAAGCTCGTCTAGCTTGCCTTTAGTGTAGTCGTAACTATAATTCCCGTTAGCTTTCGTTCCTGCCACATTACAACATCCGAGGTGATTTACTTCGTCTTCCGCGCGCTGCCGCCAACCTGTGGTAGCAAAAGATCCACTCCAAACGGCGCATTCTTATCCGTCAGGTAGCTCTTCAACTCGGCGATCTGTTCGCGCAGCATATCCGGCGTGTATCCGATACCGCCCAGCACACCGAGACCTCCAGCATTAGTGACGGCGGCAGCGAGCTTGGGACCCGCTGCCACGTTCATGCCAGCCAGGAGGACCGGATGCTGGATCTTCAAGAGATCGGTCAGCTTGGTACGAATTTGCTCTGTTGTATACTAATTAGATTTGGCTCGCGACATGTGAAGGGGCGTGAATGAGGAGCGAGGGATGACGTACGTGGTGAAGCCATTGTGAGCGCTGTATCAATAGAAATAAAGGGCAGGCGGTAATAGACTGATGGATGGATTTTCGTGGCGAGGAAGACAGTAGAGTGTAAAGTGGAGGAAGACTGGAAGCCGAGTTCTTATGCGGAGTCTTGTCGTTCGACTCTCACAGCCGCGTACCGAGGTTCGACGTATGCGGACTAGCGCGAACGCCCCACAATCACGAGACGAAGGAATGTCCGGGGAAACTGCGCTAGTGAAGCTGGCCTCGTCCGCTCGGCTCCGATGCTTTCACAAGAGAATGCAGTGACCGTCGGTTCCTTTCATTGGCTTCGTTTGCAATGGTTTCTTCTACATTTAGATGTTTCCTATTCCCGGGGGGCAGCTTGTCAAGTCGGAACATGGAAACACGCACTCTCGCAAACGCAAACAGAATTTTCAGCTTCAATGGACGGCCTATATCAAGATCCTCGACCACAACTTCGCGGCAAAAGTTCAATTCTATCACAGTATCAACATTGCGCACCCCGTTTTGTGCAAGGATGTATTCGTCCAATCAGATTTACCGACGGAATGCATATACCCTTCCGCCGCATCGCTACTCATCCGCTGGCATGGAACACCGCGCCTTCATCGCCCTAGGCAGTAATCTCGGGATTAGAGTTAAGGAGATCGAACGCGCGTGTAGAGAGATGGATCGGAATCCCAAGATGAGAGTACTGCGAACAAGTAGTTTATGGGAAACCGACGCTATGTATGTTTTAGACCAGGAAAAATTTCTGAACGGGGTGTGCGAGGTGAGTGTGATCTAGATGCGATTAGTATAGGCGAGGAATGCTGATTTGTAGTAGATCGAGACATCATTGTCGCCTTTTCGACTTTTGGATCAGCTACAGGCAATTGAAGATAAGATGGGACGGGTGAAAGTGATCGACAAGGGCCCAAGAAACATCGATCTCGACATCTTACTGTACGACGAAGAAGTCTTTTCGACTGAGAGACTGCAGATACCTCATGCACAGATGCTGGAACGCGAGTTCGTTCTGAGGCCACTCTGCGAGTATGTACCTCGCTCTTTAGTCGGCTTATGCTAACACCTACCAGATTGATACCAGAGCGAAGTCTTCCGCCACACGTGTCACTCCCAGGAGGCTCACTGCAATTTCATCTATCAAATCTGCCTGCCAGACAACCTATCTCGTCACTCACACCTCTTCCACGCAGAGTACCCAATATCATTCCCGGCGACCCACGTCGCGATACTCGCATAATGTCCATTCTCAACCTAACGCCAGACTCTTTCTCCGACGCTGGGAGACATTTCAACATGGAAAAAGCTGAGTGGAAGAAATTAATCAAATCGCATATGGAAGCTGGGGCTACCATCATCGACCTGGGCGGGCAATCAACACGTCCAGGGGCTGTCCAGATCTCGTCCAAGGAAGAAATCGCTCGAGTAATCCCGGCTGTCAAGATTATCCGATCTATGCCGCAAACCCTAGATATAGCTCTTAGCGTTGACACCTATCACGCTGATGTCGCCGAGGCAGCCATCAGAGCTGGCGCAGATATCATTAACGATGTCAGTGCAGGCATGCTAGATGATGCTATGCTCTCCACTGTAGCGAAACTAGGTTGTACCATATGTCTAATGCATATGCGCGGCGTACCCAGTACAATGCACACTCTCACAAACTACCCTGACGGTTTAGTCGAAACGGTGGGCAGAGAGCTACTCAGTCGTGTTCAGGCCGCTGAAAAAGCCGGAATAAGGCGATGGCGTATCATTCTAGATCCGGGAATCGGGTTTGCGAAGAACAGGGAGCAAAATCTTGAGTTACTGCGGCGATTGGGCGAGCTGAGAAGATATCCAGGGCTGCAAGATTTCCCTTGGCTTGTCGGGACGAGTAGGAAAAACTTCGTCGGAAAGGTCACCGGCGTGAAATTGGCGAAAGAACGGAAATGGGGTACCGCAGCAGCAATCACAGCGGCTATCCAGGGAGGTGCTGATATCGTGCGCGTACACGACGTGGAAGCGATGTGCCAAGTTTCCAAAATGGCGGATGCTGTGTGGCGCGTATGAGAAGGGTCGTGGCAACGCATTGGTGTCTCAGAACACGCGATCCAAATCAACAAAGAGATCCTGCCACCCTAAAGGCACGCACCTCAGGTTCAACCCTGGGAAATCCCACTCGAATACAAATTCACTCGGCGCGTATCCCTGAAAAGCATCCTCGACGCTTTCGTCGTCGTTATAACGCCTCTCCTCTCCCTCTAGCTGGGCAACATCCAGTTGCTCCTGCTCCTTTGCTATGAACTCCCTCAGTGCCCCCTCACACTTCTCAATGCTGGTCTGCAAAATCTCAAGATATGCTCCATTCCTACTCTTCCCCTTTCCGGCCGTAACTTTCTTCAACTCCCCAAAGACCACGTATGCATTCTGTAGAAGCGAAAGAACGGTGGGAAGTGGATCATGCAGTAAGAGAGAAAGCTTTAAGACCAGAAGAATCGAGAAGGCACATTTGGCCCAGACAAAATCCATCGTGTATTTGAAGGCAGCAAGATAGGGCGGCGGCGAAGTACCATCTGCATTTGGTGACATGGACAGTGGTCGTTCGAGGAGATGCTGCAGATGTGACACTGCCGCGTCTTTGGCTATGCGCACCACCTCGCGCTGGAACTCGGTCATTATAGCTACGTTTTCGATCCCGGTGTTCGACAGAGCCTTGAGGTGGAGAGTAATAAGGGCCCAATTATACTGGACTCGCAAATTGAGCAATGCCATTTCGCGCTCATACTCGTTTTCGTTTGAAGACGCGACGATCCCAGTCCACTCATCGAGCCAGAGCGAGAGTTCTACTGAAGTAGACTTGATAGTGGAGCGGAGGTGAGATTCTGGAATGAGAGATGTATTGGAGTGCTGCTGCGCGATACTAGAATATGCGTTTGTGCGGATGATGTTGAGTTCGATTTGGGACAAGAGACGGACGTCTATGGCTGTGCGCTCGGGGTGGTTGACTAGGAAATGAATTCGGCGGGAAGACGTGCGCAGTGTAATGCCGGGAATCTTTCCGCCATCAAGAGAGAAGCTGCAATAAGTGGAGGGTCAGTGGAGAGCTATCTTTTTGGTAACTCGGTGACATACAGAAGTTCGAGATTGCATATCCCGAACCACACCCTCGCAAGTCGATACAGTTCCTTCTCTTCCTCCCCCGCCATCGCGTCTGCCCTTCGAGTCGAAGCCATTGTCATCAACCTCTCTTCTACCATGTCTGGAAGTCTCAACTGGATAGCGAACTTAAGGGCCAAAGCGATGTACACAAAGCCATCGTCAGAATACGCGGCTCGTACAGCCAAGGCCTGTATAGTCTCGATCGACGGCATGCTAGTTTGGATGAGGACGGATGTCAGGTGTTCGCGTAGGCAGCAGCTCAAACACTGATACGTTGGCGAAGTAAAACCTTCCTCTGCACGGCATCCTATGCTTGCTATGGTGTCGAAGAGAAATGCGCTACGAGTAAAGATTGATTGCAGTGTATCAGTTTGCAGGCAGAATATGGGGACGAGGTAGTGCTACAGATCATCAGCATGGGAAGAAGTGTTGGGACGTGGGCCGTACGCTGCCAAAAAAGAAACTACGGTCCCGTCAGTGGGGTTGTCTGTTGAATCGGTAGATGGGTCTACCTTTGGAAGTAGAATTCTGCTTGTTCCCACGTTATCAGCCCTTTCTGGACCGCAGTGAGCGGTGGGCTTGGTATGTTCAATATCGAACAAGCGCCAAAGTCGTCCGTTGACGTTGATAAAGTAGGTCTAAACTCTTCAGAGGCCGACAAAAAGAAATCCTGCGACTGTTCCATTCTTGGGGCGGTAGTGGTAGGTCTCAATACGGTATTGGTCGGCTGGGCCTGATTTGTTCGTAACGCAACTCTCAAACTCTCCACCACTTCTTCCAGCTTCTCGATACGCAATACATTTGCATCTTTGACAGCATCAAGGTATTGACACTCGACGTCGTTTCTCCGGCATCGTTTACATGGCCGCTGGCCATCGCATCTAACCTTGGCCTAGTCAGTACATGCGGCTAAATTTCTCCGTAGAAATATGCTTCGGAATGCATTCACGACTCACCTTTGATACTCGGCACGAGGTACACGCATTGATAGCACGACGTTTGCGCGGTCGTTCGATTGATGGCTCCATGTTTCGGCATCTTCGTGCGAAGTGGGATGAGCAAGTTGGGCTTCCCCGGATTCTAGGAACGTCGGCTAGCGTGGGACTAGCGGCGTGAGGGGAACCTTGATGCATGACGGTCATCGAGACGAGGCATCGCTTTCTAACTCGATTAACGTTAGGTAAGTTCGATATTGTTCAGGTTGCTTCAAATATTTGCCCTAACTAATACAGGTAGATGAAGTCCTCGTTCTTGAGGTCCGTCATATCATCAAATGCCCTATCCCCAACTCCCTCCTCACTCTCGTTGACGGCTCCTTCCTCTGTCGACTCTTGGGCGGCCTGCATACTCAGATCCACGATTTTTGCAGACTTTCCCAGTCGCTGGCGTTGAGCAGCGTGTTTGCGGTTGAGGAATTTTATCCAGCACATTGCCAGTACTATCATGACCGCCAGCGCGATGAATAATGCGAGGTTGCCTATCAGTCCGCGGCGATAGTACGGCTTCTCGGCGGGCTTAAACAGCTGTGGGCCTATGATATTTCCTGCGCTCGCACCAACGAACAGAATGGATGTGGTGACCTTTCTCTTCGTGTCTCCACCGGTGTTTTGGCCGGACCATGAATAGATGAGAGGCGAGATCCCGGGGTAGAAACTTGTCAGATAGTAGCCAAGCAGCAGAACGCCTTTTTTATCCTTCTCACGGCCTACTGCCATTAGAATGATAATGCCGATGATGGGTGGAATGCATAGTAAGAGCAGGACAGGCGACTTCTTCTTGAAATGTGTTGCGAGCCAGGCGCCGCCAAGGGTAGCGATGATTTGGACCGCACCGAATGGCATGTTGAAAAGGATGGTGGCGAATTTTCCGAAGCCGAAGGACTGAATGATTAGAGGACCAAATGTGGTGATGCCGCCGCTAGGGATCCTGCAATGCATTGGTCAAAAGCCACTTTGATGTGAGAAAGAAAGACTTACGAAACAGCAGTCAGCATCCCGAACCACAACCAAGTCTTCGGATCCAAGAAGGCCTCAAAGACATGATCCCATTTCCAAACGCGACTTGCTACACCCATCTGGTTCATCCGCAATCTCTCCACTGCAATCAGCTTCTCGTCTTCCTCGAGGAATTTCGCTTCCATTGGCGAATCAGGCATGTAGATAAATACAAACACCGATAGGACAATGGTGAGCAATCCACAGAAGAGGAAGATGATCTGGTATGAATGTAGGGTCGGGGAGTTTATATGGCCGAGGCCGTACGTCAAGAGGGAGCCGAAGATGTTGACGAGACCGAGCGTCGAGTACCAGAAAGCGTTGCGGTTTGTCTGCTCGGAGCGCTTGTACCACATCTGGACCACAGCGATAAAAGCTGGAGCTGTTGATTCCTATTAGCATTTGCGTTTCTTCTTTCCTTTTGCGTCTCAAAACACTTACCAACTGCCGCCTCGAAAGCCCCCAATAAGAATCTTGTCGCCATCAGCCCAGCGAAACTCTTTGCGCCGGCCATCCCACACAGGATGACCCCCCAAAAGAACACCATACCCCCCATGAATTTGCCGATTTTCAACTTCACTAGCAACACGGCAACTAGTGGCTGCATCACCAGCTGGGAAAAGTACACGATACTGCCCAGCCAACTGTACTGGTCGGAATCCGGGTCGAGGTTCGCATCTTCGATGATACCGAAGACTGAAGCATACGACAGTGTTGTTTTGTCGAGCGATTGGAGGAAGTAGACGGAAAGTAAGATGGGTAAGATGACTAGGTCGATCTTGCGGAGGATGCGAGAGTTATCTTCGCCAGTGACCACGATGCGTGCGGACGAGGAGATAAGTTCGGCGGCTTTGTCTTTACCCTTCGAAGCGGCGGTGGGTTTCTGGACGTCTTCGATCGTGTGTATTTCATTTTTGTCGAGCTCGTGAGCGGCGGTGGTGGGTTTCGCGTTATCTTTCGCCATACTGGGGTTGAAAGAGGACCCAAATACGAGAATTGCAGATATCGGGTGGGGCGAGTATTCTAAAGAGTGGATCGCTGTGCATGCATAAAGGTGATTCTCATTTATATGTATATACCCCACGGGGACCCCAGACACGCGTTTCCTGCTTTGGTGGTGTCGTCGGCCGAAGTTACCGATGAGTAGAGCACGAGACCTTCGCTGCCAACCTACGATCCTTGGCTTTCGGGTCAAGAACTTGCGACTATTATTTCGATCCCGATAGCATACATGGAATCGTTTTGCTATAAATATTCAGAAATACCGTCATTTGGTTTCACTGTACCAAGATACTTGTTCACTGAACTTTACAAGCACTGCTGCCGCAATGCCTCAGGTAGAGTTTACACCACAAGGCTTCAAGCCCAATGCTCAAAGCAGCAACTCCAAAACGCTTGTCTCATTACAAGCTAACCATTACAATCGAACCTTTGATTTTACATTTGAAGCTCTTCGACCAGGCACCTTTCGAACGACATTCACTACGCCACAACACCGACTTCCACCCCACCGTGCCGCCCCAATCCTATCAAAAACACTCAAAGATGCGGAACTAGAACTGTCGGAAACCCCAACCTCAAAAACCATCGAGACTGGTGGCGCCAAAGCCATTGTGGATTGGACATCTGGCCCACCACTCGTTTCAGTTGCTCTACCCGGACAAGATGTGCCAATCCACTACGACCTTCCACACCGTTCCTACGTTACCGACGGCACTGGAATAGCGCACTATACGCACCACAACAGAGATACTCTTCACGTGGGTTTAGGCGAGAAGCCCGCACCCATGGATCTCTCGAATAGACAGTTCGTTCTTTCAGCCACGGATTGTTTTGGCTACGACGTCTACCGCACCGATCCCATGTACAAGCACATTCCACTGCTCATAAACGCCACTGCGGATGGGTGTGTAGGTATCTTCTCTACCTCGCACGCTCGCGGCTTCTACAGCGTAGGCGCGGAAATGGATGGGTTGTGGGGCTGGTTCAAAGTCTACCGACAAGAATACGGTGGTTTGGAAGAGTACATCGTGGTCGGTCGTACGATTAGTGACGTTGTACGCCTCTACGCCGACATCGTAGGGTACCCGATACTCGTTCCGCGATGGGCATTTGGATATATCGCCGGTGGAATGAAGTACTCGATGCTGGACGAACCGCCAGCGATCAACGCACTCATGGGGTTTGCCAATAAGCTCAAAGAACACGATATTCCCTGCTCCGGGTTCCAAATGTCCTCTGGATATACGGTCGCGGAAACGGAACCCAAGACACGCAACGTGTTTACCTGGAACTACCACCGATTCCCAGATCCCAAGGGCTTCGTCGATGCCTACCATAAGGAGGGTATCAGACTTATCGCGAATGTCAAGCCTTATGTTCTTGCCAACCATCCAGCTTATGAGAAGTTGAGAGAGGCCGGTGCCTTCTTCAAGGATCCAGTCACCGAGAAGTCGGCGGAAGCAAGACTGTGGAGCGCAGGCGGTGGCACAAATGGCGTTGGCGGACATCTCGACTTCACTTCCGAGGCCGGGTATCAGTGGTGGTATGAAGGTGTTCGGGAGCTGAAGAAGCTAGGCATCGATTGCATATGGAACGATAACAACGAGTACTCGCTTCCGAACGACAGTTGGCAGTGCGCGTTAGATGCGGGAGCTCTTATCCAGGAGAAGGATCAAGACCCTACGAATGCGGTAGGATTTTGGGGTCGAGCACTGAATACCGAACTGATGGGGAGGAGTTCTCACGATGCGAGCCTTGAAGTGGAGCCGGAGCAGAGACCATTCATACTGACGAGGAGTGCAACGGCTGGGACGCTAAAGTACTGCGCTAGTGCATGGAGTGGGGATAATGTGACTAGTTGGGATGGTATGAAGGGCGCAAATGCTCTCTCGCTGACTGCTGGAATGTGCTTGATGCAGGTCAGTTTCTCCCTCTATATCTCATCTATATGCCACTGACAAATACCACAGTGCTACGGCCACGACATCGGCGGCTTCGAAGGCCCACAACCCAGTCCAGAACTTCTTGTTCGCTGGTGCCAACAAGGCATATATTCCTCGCGCTTCGCCATAAACTGTTACAAGACCTCTCCCGAAAACAACACCGTCGGCGACGTCATCGAACCCTGGATGTATCCGGAAATAACCCACATTGTACGGGACATCATCAAGCGCCGCTACGAACTCATTCCGTACCTTTACTCCTTGTCCTTGGAAGGTCACATGACTACCAAGCCGCCACAGAGATGGACAGGTTGGGGCTACGAGACCGATCCCGAAGTCTGGAGAAGTAAGGTGTTGACCGATGGAGAAACCCAGTATTGGCTCGGCGAATCGTTACTTGTTGGTGGCGTGTTCGAGTCCGGACAAGATACAGCACGGGTATACCTTCCCAAGGGCGAATCCGACCACGATCTCCAGTTCGTCGATGTTAACGCACCAACGAATTTCCACAACGCAGGACAGTGGATAGACGTCTCTGCCAAGTGGGACGAAAGTATTCCTGTCCTCGCGAAAGTGGGATCTGCGATACCCGTTGGACGGTCGGTACAAACACTCTCGGCTGGTGAGACGGCGAACCCAGCGAACTTGCCTCGGGACGATTACCGCGCTGTTGAGATATTCCCTCCCAAGGGGTCGTCGAACGGGAAGGACTTTGTCAATGTGTGGTATGAAGACGATGGGGTTTCTCCGCCACCGGCGAGGATCTC
Organism: Massarina eburnea CBS 473.64; assembly: GCA_010093635.1. NCBI lineage: Eukaryota > Fungi > Ascomycota > Dothideomycetes > Pleosporales > Massarinaceae > Massarina > Massarina eburnea. The sequence goes on along the minus strand of MU006793.1, from coordinate 720,488 downwards.
GACGTTTGAGGTTAAGTATAGGACGGATGAAGAAAAGGTGTATGTGGAATATAAGGAGAAGTTGCAGACTGGATTTGATCCGGCTTGGAAGGGTTTAAGTGTTATTGTCTTGAAGGGCGAAGATAGGAAGCTGGTATTTAACGGAAAGGAGGTTGGTGTCTCTGAGACTGATGGGAAAGGAAGGAAACATTTTGAGGCTACTAGTGTACGTACGAGTAACTAGAAAGCACAGAGTATGCACAAACTATATAGCCGCACATGACTAAACGGGTATCAATTACAAATACATCATCACCAACCCACCAAGACCCTCATAACCTGCTCTTCCCCTTCCCTCTCCCCTCATCCACCTTCACATAAACTCCCATCCCAAACGCCGCATCTACATCTTCCCAAAACCCCTCTCCAGTCACAACCCTTCTCTTATAACCCCTCACACTCCCCTTGACAACCTTCTCCACCAACCTCCTCTCTTCACTCCTCTTCGGCCATTTAGCCTCCAATTCCGCGAAATCATCTCCTATCAAATACCTCACAGCATGGACAGACTCCCTCCTTCCCAACAACAACGCCTCATAAGCCTCCAACGTCAAGAAAGGCGAGTAGACGAGAGTCAAGGAGTCGATAATAGTTTCCGCTTCGCCGAGCGACGTCCCCGATGTGGTGCGTAGTATTCCTACAGAGAAACTGGAGAGAAAGGATTCGTCTGCGCGGGTGAAGACTGGATCTTGTGCGTAGAGATGTATTTCGATTCCGCTCTTTCTTGATAACTCGGCTCTGATGGCGAGGAAGATTGCTAGTTGCTTCAAGCGTCGCGTTTGCCCTTTCTCGGGGGCGGTGAGGCTGCCGAGACCGAGGGAGAGGATCTTGTGGATCGGTGACTTTGCGGATTTGACGAGGTAGGTGATGTGTGAGGCGATGTTGAGGGAGAGTTGGGATTCGGTGTAGAGAGTTTGGATGGTTGTGAATGTGGTGAGGAGGTGCTGGTGCTCGCGGGATAATGGCTTTGACTTCGGTTTTGGTTTTGGGCTTCGGGTGATGGGTTGAGTGGTCGCGAAGTCTTCAATTGTGTGCGGCATGGTTTTCGTGGGTTGGGGGTCACTGTGTCTGGTATTTGTTGTCGGAGTGTTCTAGTCGGAGACGAAGGTGTTGGATGCTGTTTGATGGGTAACTAAATGGTATGAGATCCTTTAAAATGACTTCAATCAACAATAAAGTGCAAGATCTCCGAACTGAATATATCAATAATGAATTCGTTCGTTCGCTGATATTGTCGTAAAAGGTCAAGCTCGAAATGCTGATAGATACCACTCCTACAGACCCCACCCCCCATCTTATACTTCTCACCATACCACATCTCATCGCAATTTCCAATCCACCCTTTTGCATTCATAAACACAGCTCGGTGGTTGTCTTAGGGGCGCAGTATGAGTCGTAGTCCTGGCATCACATAAGCGGGCGCGGAGTCTGGTTTCAGCCAATCAGATTCATCCCATGGATCCCAGAACTTGCTTTCGTTGCACTTCGTAAGCCGCGCTGCTGAGAAATCCAGAGTCGGTTTTCGGATTATTGAACGGAGAAAAGTTAAGAGCGGTACATTATGAACAATTTGACGTGCGTGGAATATTTGGCCTTTTTTCCCACGGATGTTGGTGGCCTTAGTTTTTTTTTTCGTCCTTTGAATGTGTTCGTATCGGTCGTCTTCAGAATGCTGTCTTTTGGATAAAGTTAGCAAATGCCGCCTCTGGTTTAAAAGAATAGGTTGCGCCTTCTTACTTTCCAATTTCGTTTCCTCACAAAATTCAGTCCCTGCATCTGCCCACGCCCTTCAACCAGCAAGCAACGTCCCTCCGATCTCCCAAACTCCATACCCGGACAGCGAAACAGTTTCCAGAAGGAAAACATGTCGACATTGGACTTATCGCAGCCCCAGCCCGAGCCCCTTCGCACTGATACTCAAACTCAAACTCAACTTCAACCCATTCTTCTTCGCCGTAAACTCTTGTTTCCTTTCACTCCACTCCTTCTTCAAGCCCGTCTGCTCCCTCAATTCCGGCCTCTTCGGCCTCTCCACCGCCTTTCTCTTTTCCTTGTCAGAACTGCGCCTCAACCTCACCTGGGCCTCTTCCAACACCGCTTTCCGCACGGCCTCCACACCCGCGAGTTCATGCGGAGGAAGGTTTCCGTGGAGGAGCGTCCCATTCCAGCTTTCGGCCACAAAACATTGATACCGATACGGATGCAGCTCCACGTTTTTAATCTCTTCGATGCCCCTTTTCTGCGTACGTGAAAATTCCAACATGTTGGTTAGCACGATATACTGGTCCAGATCCCAGACTGCAGTATGTTTTTCAGTGATTAGGAGGAAGGAGGAGTCGGCGCCGAGGGCTACGATGCGTGGTCGATCGAGCCAGTTTGCCTTGCGGATGCGCTGTTGGAGGGCGGCGAGGAGGGCGGGTGGTAGATTCATCCATAGGTAAGCAGAGCCATCAGTGACAAAGAAGGAGGCGTTGTAGGGTCCGAGGGTAAGGCGGATTTTGGAGACAGATCGGGAAAGTTGGCCTTGGTCTCGCGCGTAGATGAATTCTGTTAGGTCGGCGGGGAGGCCTTGGGAATCTGGACCGTCCATTAGCCATCATATGGCCTCATCCTCTGATGTCATTCCAACTGGAACACATACCAATGTGATCATGCCCATTATGATCACTCCAGGTCATTAGAAAACTGTTCTCATACCCTAAAGTCACATGATGCACCCTCTTGACTAGATTTGACTTCAATAGGTCAGCAAGCTTCGGGGGAAGGCGAGTACTATGATCAACATTAATAGGTCGCTTTTCCACACACGAAGTGATTCATACTAGTCCGTCCGCGAAGGGCATTGGAAGAAATGGTTCCCCCGCTGCCCGAACGAGTACGTGGTGTCGCACATGTGAACATCATTCCCGCCCCAAACACTCCTCCTCCTCAGCGCCGACAACGGGAGAGTTTTCGGTACGAACATGATTGCAAAACGTCACGGGTTTCAAAGAGCATATGTCAAGATGGAATAGGAGACTCGATGGAGCAAAACATCAGCAAGGTGGATGATGGGACGGATAGGGCGCCAAGCCGATCCCGATCGGCTCCGGGGTGAAACAGGGAACTCAACGCCTCGCACAACACGCACAACAAATCTCTCGACCCGCTCACTGCACCATGCAAAAAATGCGACATTGCCGTTGTTATGCAAAGATCCATTTTTCTGCTGCTTACGTTTGTCTGGTCGGCGTCACGACTCGCGCCCACCTCATCGTCTTCTCTACATACAATAATAGACTACCTTTTTCTCGTGACACATCGACCTGCATATGACGTCATATCTTTGATCTCTCCACGATCACCATCCAATCACACCTGTGTTGACCTGTGGACTACTGGGTAGTGAAAGCATGAGTGCGAATCCAGGCAGTTCGGCGCCATTCTTCTCGTTTGGTCTAGATGATGGGTTTATCTCAAAGAACTTTGAGGGCTTGAGATAGTAAAACTTCTCCTTTCTCCCCACCGTGTCGTGTCTCACATCTGCACAGTCGCCGACTCCCGCCCTCCCTCAACGATCTCATCACCAATGGGAATGTCTTAGACGTCCAATGGGCTTCTTTGGGCCCTATACCCGAATCATGGATCCTCTCCTTCACTGACAGCACCGCGAAACAAAATCTCGCCTGGGGTGCTTCCATCCCTCGACGCTTACAGACGCATCTTTCCAAGCTCACTCCATCTCCTTTTCTGCGCACATTCCTCGGCCCATCTGGTTCCTACATTGTCTGGGACGCATCCTCTATCCGATGGGCCTTCCTCCCGGCAACTCTAGAAGATACGTTGCAGAGCTGGCTCACGCCTTCGGGATGGAAAGCTGGTCCTCCTAGAATCGTCACGTGGGGTGAGGAAGATGCGTTTTTTGCCATGAGTGAGTATGGGGATGTTGCGTATCGTCTTGGTGGGAAAGGGGGAAACGGAGAGTGGGAGATATGGAAGGAGACGGTAGAGGAGTGGAGAGGCGAATCGGGATTTGTGTGGAGTGAGGTTGCCGTAAGTGCTTCTCCTTTGCTCTTTCAAAATGGCAACTAATAGACGGGGGTTTCAGTACATATCCATCGACCCCGTAACGACAGACCAATTCGTCGCCATCCGCAATGACGGCACCTGGGCCGGCTCGATCGATGACAGCAACGAAACAGCTCTCGAGAATTTCGTGGTTAATTTCTTCCGTCTCACCAAGAAAAAGCCCAGACCCGAGTCAACCCCACAGCCTCAAACGAACAACTACCATCAGTACTCGCAATCATACTCACACTCGAACTCCCAGTCACGGGCCAATGGAGAATACCACCAACGGTCAAAGTCCCAGCCACATCCTAGACCGGCAGAAACGAAACCAGACACCGTAACACAGGCACAATACGAGTCCTGGGCTACCAGTACAGCAAGCTCATTCGCTTCCGCACTCGCCGCGAACACCGCATCGCCAACCCACAAAGCGCCCAAGAAGCTCCAGGTCCGAAGCCAAAGCTCGTCGATACCCGCATCCTCCACCAGCGTCGGGCAAGGCAAACTCCTCTCTACATTCCCTTACCTCCCTACTTCAGTCACAACCTGCAAGCTCCCAGCTTGCGCCGCGCAGAAATCCGATCCAAGCAGCCTACGAGCGTGTAAACACGATGTCGAGAGATTATTAAGGGCGAGCGGGCTGTACAGTTACGAGTGGCTGCGGCAAGAAAGGATACGTTGGCATCCTGACCGGTTTGGGCGGATGTGTGAGGAAGGGTGGAGGGACGAGGGACGCAGGCTGGCGGAGGAAATGTTCAAGTGTATAGATACCCTGATTGGAGAGGCGCGTGGTAGGAGTTAATATGGGCACTGAGATGAGGGGAGCTGAAAAGGCATGAAAGATAATCAGTGATGAGCATCAAATGGACGATATGACTTAAGAGTGATTTTATTGATGACAACGCGTTTGCGATTCTGTTTAGTCCTCTTTCTGTGCGCACTCGTGATGCTGCTTTGGTATTGTCCACTGGGCTAGCGTAGCATCTTTCTCACGGCACCGCCGTATGCGTCTTAACTATCTCACGAGCGCTGAAGGCGCAACGACGTGGGTCAGGTAAATCACCTTCCCCTTCTCCTAGCTGAGGAATGCTCGTGCACTTGAGTGCGAGCGGCTTGCCATCTAGACAAAGGACCAGTAGGATGATAGCGGTTAGCAAAAACCGCGTATCGTTCAGCGCATCATCCGCAGTGGATGCGCTTCGGTCGTAAACACCCAGCGGTCAAGGTTTGCGACATCCACATCCGCAAATGTCAGCCAGAGATATTTTAACGTCTCGGCTGCCCAAAAGCTCTCCTGCACATCTTTCCATCTGCCACCTCCATCGCTCGGCCACTCAGCTTTATTCACCCTATACACGTCTGACAACTGCGCATACCCGTAGGGGGCTTTGCAGTGCTTTTCTATGGCCTCAAAAGCTTCCCAGGCCCATTCTCGGAATCGCGTTTCGCCAGTGATGCGGTAAGCGTAGAAGAGCGATTCGACGTACTCGGGACGGCCCTTGTAGCCTGGGTCGGCCGACCAGAAGCCGCTGGCTTTCCGCTCGGCCTTTTCGCGGGTGGTGGTGGGCAGGTAGACAGGGTCTTCGAAGCCGAATTTGGGGATCCATGACCATGACTCTGGGCCGATCTTGGAGGGTGTGGAAGTGTATGTGTGATGGCACCCTTCTAGGAGTGCTAGTGCGTAGGTTCGAAATTCGGGTAGGTTGTAGAATTTCGACGCGAGAAGGATGGTTCCGGGTGCGAAGCAGGCGAGATGGCTCTGCCGATTCTCGTACCAGTCGTCGTTGCTGCGACCAATGAAAAGGTGTTGCATAGCATAGCCAGGAGGCGGGGGAGGGGCAGAACGGGAGCCGAGGTATTTTCGTAGCGATTTGGTGGCGTTGATGAAGGTAGTCTTGTAGGAATCGAGGTAGGGGTCAGACTGGGGGGCGAGTAGAGTCATCTTGACGAGGTATTCATAGTAGGAGTCATGGCCAGCATCCCAGTGGCGCTGGCGGCCTACGGGTGCACCAGTCACGATATCGATTGGCGCATCGACCAGGCCGTGAAATGCGGGAGTCCATTTGGACCATACAAGCGGAGCCCACGACAAAGTAGAGTTCTTGGTGTAGATGGGGTTGCCGGTGAGTCGTGTCAAGGCCCTGTTCTCGAGGATGGAAGAGCCAGCACGTGCAGGACCGACGGCAGGGTGGTCATATTTTATCTTCTTTGGATCTGCTTTGTAGACCGATGGAGGATCTCCAACGCCTTTTGACTTGCTCAGGTCAACGCGGGGCCACGGCATGCCGGTGGGCGTATCGTAGGCGGGACCGAGGCAGTTGGCGAGTGTGACGGCCTGTTCGAGTATCATGTCGCGTGCCTCGCTCGTTATAACGTTCTCCGGTATAACACCCGCGTCGTAGAGGTCGACCAGCGACACCATGCTCCCCAGATACCGGATCGTGGTCTCAAAGGGGTCCACCAGCGCGTCCGACCGCGTGAAGTCTATCATGACGATGTGTTCCACGGCCTGCGCCAGCTCGTCCCACAGCCCCATCAACGCCATGGTGGTGGCCGCGTCCACGATAAACGCACCCCAGCCGTTTCGGGTCGACGAGTGGCCGCCAGACACAGGCAATATGTCATCCTTCCCCCACGCATTCTCGCGGTACTTCTCGAAGGTGTACTTCATCGCATTGCGCACCTTCTCCGCCTTCTCTCTGTCCGCCCGGTCGGCGCCATTCTTCCAGTCGGCGAATTGTATGTGGGCGCCGATAGCAGGTGGCCGGGCAACGTGGACAGTGGGGTGCGAGAACTCCTTAATGATGAGGTACAGGGTTATGACGAGGACGGCGGCGAGGAGCTTGAACGACGACTCGGGATTCTTTTGGAATTTGGACTTGCCCCAGCGGCGGAAGCCGGGCATATCTACCTAGTGTGCGCGGGAAAGGCCGGAATGAGTGTCGAGGGGATCCGAAAGAGGGGGGTTGAAGAGTAGTGGAAGCATCGGGTTTGTTTGTTGCGGAGCGGAGGTGTTGCGGAGCTGGGGGGGAGGGAGGGCACGGGGGTCAGGGCGCTACGTCGTCATTTCTGGACACGATGGGTGTGCGCTCGCCGGGCTCGGATGGGCGGTTTGATGGTGCGAATAGCCGGGTGAGGCCCCTTTTTGCACGCAGAAGAGGTATGGGTATGCTGGGTCGCTGATGGCTGTCGTGGCCCTTTGCGGCGCCGAGGAAATTCATTTGCTATGGCTTGGCGTTGACATCGACCTGCCGATCCGAACCTTCCTTTCCTCATCCCCCAGCACAGGCCATCATAACGAACACATCGCCATGGGTGTCTGGCAGTACGCACTCCATGCATCTACTCGGTCTGCCGCAAGCGCGCGATGACTAACACGTGACTAGATGGTACAAGGGCCTCGCGCCCAACACGCGCATACTGATGGGCGTGGGCATCATGGCGTACGCCGGCGCGGGAATGTTCCTGACGGACAAGGTGGAAGAAAAGATCGGGTTCGTGGCGACGGATAAGGACAAGGAGGACCTGCGCCAGGCGATGCCCAAGATCACGGTGGTGGAACGAGGAAGTCGGTGAAACTCCGCTTCAGAGCAGCTGTATGACTCGCCGAATATATATATGTGATATGCTCATATATCAGCAGATGGAGGCATGGTGCAAACATCCGTTGCCCGCCGATCGGCTCGTCAACGCTGCACGACACATGGCTTCCTATTCAGAAGGCTTCTATCAACGCTCTGAAAGCCTAGCGCTGGCGGAACTGCATCCCAAGTCATAGCCTAACACGAGACATACACTCGGTTGAGTCACTCTCCAACTCTATTCACCACATTGTGACTCCATTCTGATTCACTCATCTTTTCGCTTGGCGACAGCTTAAAAAGCGCATGGCCTTCTTCTTACCTTCGTCCAACATTAACCTCAGGCTTCTTACCTTCCTCCGACATTAACCTCAGGTCCTCAGCATAACGCGGATCCAAAATTCCATTACGGAAGCACGTTTCCCAATCCTCGAGCAGTCTTTCTTAGTGTTACAGCCTCCCATCAAACTGTCGTCCGTAGCGCAAGAATCGGGCTTGAGAAGAGCAATTATGGCGTCGAAACCGAGCTGCAGCCAGGGAAAGAACGGTGAAGAAAACGAATTAACTCCTACTCCACAATCGAGCCATCCAGATATCACCCCCACCGAACACACGGCCTGCTCTGCAATTATACCATCAATCGTGGAACCCGAATCTATGAGTGTTCCAGTAGAACAAAACCAAAACACGTCCCAGCCAAAAGACCATCGGAAGCCTAGTTCTCGAAGACTCACGCGCGAACTCCCTGATGCCAACTCCAAGCATATAATACAAAACAGCAAGGCGCGCCTACCGTTGTATGGGTCCGAGGTTAAATAGGCATCGGAGGAGGAAAGTCCTTATTCTTCCCGTGTGGATTGACTTGAGATAGTTGCGGCTGCTTCCTTTTTCTTGTTATCCTTCTTAGAAGTACGATTCAATCAAAAAACAGCAATTTCACTAAATCTATGCGCATGTGAATCGCACTCTAAATAACTTCCCCAAAATGGATTACGTATAAGTCAGCTCGCCGCAATACAACAAACCTATTTCACCTTCCCACCTTGACAAATATCAAAACTTGGTCCACTAATCTACCACGAGACGAATCAAGTTGCGGGGGTAACCAACTACGCCTCACCTTTTAAGCTCTTTGTCTCCGACACTTGTCCTTCTCTTCTTCCCTATACATAGTCATCAACTTAACCTATCATAGTTTCTTTCCTGTAAGGCGAAGGAAGCATATCACGAGCTGTGAGCACACTACAAACGATCGGTGAGTCTCCGATGGTAGCGAATCTTATGCAACGTCCCTGCATTACTTCAAGAGTGCTTTACATTTACTTTTAACGACTGGCCTGGAAATAAACAGCATCCTCCACTTTCAAGATTTCATCTGCTCACGCAGTGCTAGGCTCCACAATAGAAGCAGCCTTACCAACGTGATGTATGCTGTAGACACTAGGCCAGAACGAGACTAGCTCGTGCTGGCGCCTTGGCAGCCCCTCCGGCTCTATCTTTGTAGCTAGCCTCGTAGATACTTCAACCTCAGAATACTATACATTTGTACCCAAATCAGTGCCATTGAGAGCCTCAGCTCTCCGACTACGGCAATGTACATCATGGAATTCTACGTCGATGGCGGTTGCCGTGGCAATGGGACCTCCAACGCCATCGGTGCGGCCGCCTGCGTCATGAGATTACGGCACGGCGACACCGAAACCTGGACGCGGGACCTTCCCAATGGCTACTACGATCCACTGCCGACGAATCAACGTGCCGAAATCACAGCCATCATCCTTGCACTCGAGATAGCCTTGGAAAAGTATGATAAACTGAATCGCCGCCCCTGGCTCGACGTCACTATCAAATCCGATTCGAGATATGCTGTAAACTGCATGACTGAATGGGTAAGGCCCCATTTTCTAGATCGTATGTGGGGATAAGATGGATTCTTATGCTTGGGACTTAGGTTTACAAGTGGTCGACGAATGGTTGGATCAACGCAAAGGGTGGGGAGGTTGTCAACCGAGATCTCATTCAAAAGGCATCTGATCTTGATGATAGACTAAAGGAGGAGGGCGATGTGCAGTATGTGTGGATTCCGAGGGGGGATAATATGGACGCTGATGATGCTTGCAACGACGCGTTGGATGAGCAGAACTGAGAGTGATTTTATGTTGCAGTACGCCCTTACGACTTGGTTGCCATCGAGATATCCATCTAAAGTTGGAAGGGTGTGACAGTGTTAGTATTGGATGTTTTATTTTCTCGCTTTTGGTAATAATAATCGTATATCGTTTTAATCCACTTGCTACTTATACGTTAGCCACATGCTTCTATTTTAATGAAATTCACGAGGCCTGTAGAATCACACTATTTAGGACTGCCGTAATTCCCTTTTTCAAGAGCCATTAATCAATGATGATTTGTCACAGTTTTCCGTCACAATAAGCACCATTCACGAGTCTCATCCAGCATAAAAGGTCAAAACTATGTTCGTAACCATACCAAGTCTCCATAATCTGTTGCATAACAGAACTAAGAGAGCCGGACTCTATATAGAAAATATCTGTAAACTAGCAACATCACGTAAGTGGAGCATCACCGCGCATGAGTACCTAGTCTCGACTGATCACGTCTTTCACAGCTACGCTACCAAGCCTCTTTTCAACACCGTGAACTGTATCCCTTTCCCCAGACATACATTTCTACCACATCCGTGCCAACGATGCCCTGGTTTTCTAGCTTCTCCAAGTCAAACCCCAACAGCAAAAGCGAGAAAAGTAAGAGATCATCCACCACCCAAGCTTCCTCCGAGCCAGTCCCTTTTGCGAAGCACCCAGATGTCCGAGAATTCCTAAAACCTCGAGATACAAGCACGACACCAAGTCATCCGTCACTAGCTTCTAACGGCGGACCAAGAAAAAAGAGGAGTAAGGGTCCTCTTCCAGGAAAGCCGATTCCGCGGGTAGTTGATCCGTATGAGAAGAAATGGAAGGATGGGTTTCATGCGGAAACGGAGGCACATAATGCTCGAGTTGAGAAGAAACGATTAGGGACGCAGCAATGGCATACACGGGGAGCTATGAGATAATGATTGTATTGTTACTATGTAGGTCATTTTAAAGATTTACTTTTGGATATTTTTAGCTGTAAGATAGAAATCTTATTCGCCTCTTTGTTTGGAGAATAGGCTACAGATCGACCATCCCCTCAGTACTACAGTTGAAGTGTATGAATATATCGTTCATAGCTACTACTAACAAATTCATCCGAATTTGAGTTACCTAGTGTTGACCTTTCTCAGCGTTTGAGGAAACTTTAGCTTAATACCACCATTCATACGTTGACTTTCACCATTAAGAGTGAATTACATATCCTTTGCCCTTCACAGTGAGCTCTATTCAATTTGAGCTTTTCAATTTCAAATCAAGCGTGAACAGAATATCGTCTCTTGATTGCAAAGGCAACGAATAGAAGCAATCACCTCCGTGTAGTGTACTTAATATAATATGTTATATGTCCCTCTCCTCAGCCTATAAGTATTGCATTACCACAACGATCATACAGAGGACACTCTCAAACAATCACCACACCAGCCCAATCTCCCCCCACACCGACCAATCTCTACCAAAGCCACACCACCCCTCCAAATCCCCAATTACCAAGCAACCCAATTTATCCAGTCAGTGATGAATATCCTCAAGAAAATCTCCTGCACGACAGGAACTTCAAATACTAGCGGCAATCTGCAACCGAACCGACCCGTTCCACCACATCGGGCGAACAAGACTACCACACCCAACAGGATGGCAGTTCCAAGTGCAGAACAACGATCGACTTATGGGAAGACTTTTACTTCTGAGAGGCAAGACGAGAAAGACACAGGGCACTAGCTCGAGGAAAACAGACTACGATCGGATCAATAAGACCCTGGCCAAGTATAAGAATCTGGATGACTATCAGAGAGGTGGATGCATGCTAGGAACGAAGTAACCAGCTGCCCTGTGGCCAAAGTTACTTTTAGGGATAGAAATTCGATTGAAAAGGGGGCTGTATTAGGCGACAATCAAGTTGATTCTTACGGTTTCCCTTCCTCTTACTTTTCTAGAATCATGTGCAAGTTTGTGTTATTGGAATACCATTGGTTAGCTATAGTCGTAATTCATATCTATATGACGAATAATCACTATTCGTAACGATAACTAAAGCAGAAAACCGCCGTTTTGCAGAAACCCAATGCCGAAATAGAACAACCATGTAAAATTTAGACTCAACATATATTAAAAAAGAAAAGCCACGACATCTCTTTCATTCTAAATCCGCAAATACACCCAACAACGACACCGTAACGTACCTTCAAAGCACATGCGGATCCACTTCCACCAGCGGTCCGGAATACGATTTCCTTGCAAAAATCAAGTAGTACCCGATACTAAACATTGCCACGCCACCCGTAACAACCACTGCCCAGTTCATCTGCGACGGGTCCTCGATCCTGAACTGACTCGGCCAAAAGCTGAAGAAGATGAGTAACATAAGGTAGCAGCAAGCCACGATGTTGTTGATAATACCCAGGGAGCCCTTAACCCGCCAAGGTCCCCAGGTCAAGCTTCGGTCGTAAGACTCGTCGTGTTGTGCCGTGGAGCTGAAAGCCGTGAGTGCCAAATTATGGTTATCCATGTCCCCGCGGACGCGTCGCCAGAGAAGTAGGCCGATCGCGATGAGATAGGAGATGTAGAAACCTTCGAGAACGAGGGATATTGTTCCGTTGAAGGCTGCGTTATTACCAATGTTGATCAAGGCGAGTAGGGTGGAGCACACTGTCACCACGATGATGGCAACCACAGGAATGGTGGTGCGTTTATCGATCTGCTATATGTTAGGATTTCTGATCGCACAGAGAAAATTTGAGAGAGCTCACTATACTGAGCGCTCGCGCGAATGGAAGCCCTCGGTCTCTCGCAAACGACCATGTCATGCGCGAAGCAGCAGCCAAGCAGCCCATCGCACTGCAGAATTCCAATGCGATGACAATGCTCGTCATAATTGTTGCTCCGAGGTTCGACCCAGTGGCGTACGCAAATATGCGTATGAACACTGGAATTGGAGATTCGGTTTCGAGGAGTTCGATAATATCTCCAGCGCTGAAGAGGACAGCGCATAGCATGCCTAGTGCGAGACAGCCGTTGATAGCCAGACTGAGTAACATTGAGCGTGCGACATCTACACTGGCGTTTCGCACTTCCTCAGACATCTACGGACGTTTAGTTATGTACCTTGCCTTGCAGACGCATACTTACGTGAACAGCAGAATCCGTGCCTATAAAGGCTATGGCATTCCCCTGCAAGCCAACAAAGAAAGCCAATGCTTTGCTTTGCCATCCTCCGAGGTTGTGAAAGGTTGTAAATATTTCCTTCGCCGAATGATGCGATGGTGTCAAGTAAACCAGTGGGATCAGAATGCCGAAGAAACCGAGGACATGAACAATCAGCACGATAACTTCAATCGTTGGAAGGGCTCCGCTGATAAAGATGTTGATAAAGACACAAAGTAACAGCACACCCCACAGAAGAAGTGTACCGTGCCAAAGCTCTCTCGTGTACTCCAAAGTGTTCAAACTGACCAAGCTCAATGTAAGATCGGCCACAAAGAAGCAAACAGAGGTCAACGCGGCGATCCAACCAATGACAGTGAGCCATCCTATCCTGTCAGTAGAGACTCTCTCAAGCTAATGTGATCGTATTACCCGTTATGTAAGAGAAGAACTTCTTGCTCGATCGCGGTGCCAGTAACGACACCCAATGGTACTGTCCGCCGGCTGTGGGGATTGCACTCGATAGCTCGCCGATAACCAAGAAAACGGAGATGTTCCCCAGCCAAATGAGGAGGAATCCGTATATTAATCCTGCTGGCCCACCGCTTCAGCCCGTATTAGTTCACGATCATCCTGACCAACAGATGCCACTTACTTTTGGAAGCCTATTGAGAACACTCTGAGACTAGTCAGATAGATGAATGTTTGCTAGGGCAGGGATCGTACACTAATATACTCTCCCATGTACACATAAGACCACACGACAGACCGGTCATCGAAACCAATCCAAAGCGTCGCTATTGATGTTAGTCCTCGGAAGATCGTCAACATGGTGATAGTTTCACTGACCTTCAAAACTTGTTCTTTTCCGGCCCGCGCAAGCTCATACCTGTCGCGGTCGAAATCATTGATGCCTTTCGCCTCCGAGACTGAGCTCTTTGCTCTCTGTCGAAACTCATCGTCCATGGTCTGCAAATCTATCGTCTTCTCCATGGTAGAAAACTCAGCCAACGTCGTCTACAGTGATGGAATATCCTGTCTTGATAAAGATGGACGACTTCGGGGAAAGGAGATCAGGCGTCGAAGCCGCCCCTCCGAATAGAGAACGGGGCAGATTAGGACGATACGATTCGAGTGTGAAACGGCACACATACAATTCAGGTAAATCGTGGCGACGTCTCTGCTAACACTCACCATATGCGCCGACGGTGATGGTTAAAAGGACAGCAGCCAACGGCATTGGTCGGCAGATAGATAGTGCTGCTTCTTGCGCGGCTGGAGATGAGCCGGCGTTCCGCAATTGAGTGCAAGGTAGGCTACCTGCAGCGACAGGTAACAGACTGACATATCGTACTGCATCTTGAGACCCAGAAAGTAGCGTGAGAGCGAGCGCTAGACCGCTCGATTATCGTTGCACCGCTAAAGGAGATGCACTTTGCGGTGGCATGCATCGGGGGATATCCCTTGCTCGTATCTCCTACAGAAGGATTGCGAATCAGAGAATTTTCCGACGCCGTTCGCACGTCGTTTTGCAATACACGAGCCATCGATTGCAGAAACCAGCTGGATCGTGCGGCGGCATGATAGGTAATATTCGCCACGAGGAGCGAGTATCACCCAGCGAGGTTAGGACTAACATGCGAAGACCAACTGTTGAGACTAGGCAGGATGAGTTTGACGGCCAAGGGTTGTACAAAGTTTAGATCGTTGGACGTGTGCTAGGGCGGGATTCGATCACTCCCGTGGCAAGACAGACGGTAATACAGAGGAATACATACCCCCCACACACACTGTCGTACACGGAGGTGGTTGATGTGAGGAATGAGGAAGACGGGGAATGATCGCCCAAGACGAGGTTAAATGGTAGGGAACTAAACTGCATAGGGGCAAGAGCGCCACGTGGAATTCAGCCTCCCTCAAGTCATGAACGTGAAGCAAAACTATCTTTCCACATTGACACATCATCAGAGACAACGCCCTTTTCCTCACGATGGTCACTCCTCGGCGTAAGGGTGGAAAACTGCCGGTGGTGACTACCGAGCGTCTATGATCCCGGACTGATCCCGGACTGACTACCTTCCATATACGCGCAGGTTTCATATTCTACAATTCCTATTCGACGTCACATTAAGAAGAACCACGAGGAAGACGACATGAGTATTACGGGATGCTCTCTGGCGTAGAAAGTAACTTTAGTAGTTGAGAGTATATTCACTTGCGAATTCTCGCGGAGAAATTTCTAATACGTCACGAGCAAATTGTGGAAAGTGGAATCGAACAATTGAACCCCACAGGGCGTCTGCGGCTGGCTACCGCCCGGAGCTTGGTTCCTAAACAAGAAGCTACATACGCTCCAGTAATGAATCAACATCTACAAAGTACATATTGGTAACGGTGGGTCAAATACGAAACTTAATTCTCTTGGGATCAATCAATTCCATACCATTACCCTGCACTACTACCGGATATTGTACTTCCAGCGTATAGCCCGTCTCCCCAGATTACTTCCGCCTTTTACTTGAATCCTCCAACTTATTATCTTCGAACGACATCGATTCCATCTGGTTCTTCCCCGTCATACTTCTTGTCCCTGTTCACTCTTTCCTCCCACTCGGTACTCATGACAGTAGTCTTCATTATCTTGGCTTGGCTTCCCGTGCTATCAGTCTCCCATTTCCCTACGTCCATATCCCCCTCATCTCTGTGTGCTCTGATCTCCACATCCATCTCGCCATCTGGGCGTCTTGGGCCACCGGGCAATCCACTTGCCGAGTTTGTGTGACCCGTGTTCTCAGTCAGCATCGGCAGGAACCTCCGTATGCCACCTTCGCCTCCACCACTGCTCTTCGTTCGTTTCTCGGGCGAGTGCACGAAAGATTTTGCGGAGCTGAGCTTGTAGG
Source organism: Massarina eburnea CBS 473.64 (assembly GCA_010093635.1). Lineage (NCBI taxonomy): Eukaryota > Fungi > Ascomycota > Dothideomycetes > Pleosporales > Massarinaceae > Massarina > Massarina eburnea. The sequence continues at coordinate 704,618 of MU006793.1, read as the reverse complement.
ACTCGTCTTTGCTTCGGTTTCGGGAGTATCCGAGTTCAGAGGATGTACCACGTCGACGTAGCTCGTCTGCACCGTAGAGACCCGAGGGTAGCGATTCGAGGAGAGGGCGGAGATACGGAACACAGGAGGTGAGAATGGTGATGCACTCAATTATTTGAGCGAGTAGTGTCCATTTCCAGAGCGCTCGTGTTGGATTTGATGAGTCGAAAGCCGGAACGTATGAGATGTGTATAGCAGTCGCTACTATATCGCTGAAACGGTGTAAGTGTTCAATAAGCGACGTGGAGGGTTGGTGTGGGGAATAACATACAGTGACCGCGCACTAAAGAACCCTAATATCGTGACCTTCTTCCTCAAGCTCATCTGGAGCGTGCAAATGACATGCAAAGGAAACATGATCAAGCACAAATCTGTCGCCATATTCATCGCACAGACACTGCGCCAGAAAGCCAACTGTAGCCACATATCAACACAGTCCCTTTTCTTTTAACCATTTCCTCTTCTCTTACAAAGATTGTCGGATAACGTACCATACTGAGACACCGACTCTCCACCCCAACGAAGTGCCACGGCTTCTGCACTCCACATTGAAACGCAGCAATGAATTCCGATACTAACCCCCACAACGATATTAGAACAGTCAACCCAATACCGAGATTTCGATGAAAGTCGGAAGCGGTGAGAATCATGAGCAACGAGATAATTGATAGCTTGGCGAGTGCTAGGGTCGCAATGTAGAGGAGTTTATTTGCATATTCGGCCTGCAGTCATTAATATGTTACCGGCACCTACCCGTCGGCAAACCATGGAATCGATGAATCGATACCCAGAAAGCGGAAAGAATAGGAACATACCTTTTCAAATGCCGCAACCTGGTCCTGGCTCAATGATGCGATATCCCGTCCGAGTCCGTTTTCCGTCTGTACAGTAGCTGCGATTCCAGACCCTATACTGGCAAGCTTTTGATGCATCGAACCATCAGCGCTCGGTCCAAACTTCCCCATCCTGTCTCCAATAACCTACCAAAGCAGCGACCACAAATACATCATCAACGTCGATTCTCCTTTTCAACGCTCTTTTAGTAACCAACCTGGTCAACACCGCGAGCGCTGAAGTGATGAGTAGAATCCACGTAACAACGTTCAAGAACGGACCCAAATCAGACTCCGAGCCAGGCTGCCGTGGCACAAAAATTGTGGCATATGTTCCAGCACTCGTCATGGCATGGTAATAAATCAGCTGTTACGGAATCGGGCCGTATTTGGGAGCGATGTACTAGGCTAGAAAAGACGAGAGTGTCAAAAGGGTGGTAGTGTAGGCTAAAGGGAAATGAAAGGTTTTGGAGAGGTCATGATATGTGATGGTTTGGCATTCGAGATTAGATTCAGGGAAGCGGTATGGCACATGCGGGAGGTTTTGTTGTTGTGCTCTGCAATCCTGTGCCTGTGTTTCCATGACTTTGCAACCTCGCGCAGAGGATATGTCAATAATGGGGTGACTAGACAAGACTGGACGTGGACAGGCGAGGCGATATCTTGTGACCTTCTAATGGTTTTGTCGGGATCTGCGTACCCTACGTTGGAGTTCGTGTGGTGAGAAGATGAAGCGCAATGCAAGGACGGTTGCAAATTCCTCGAACTAGTGCTACGATTTCGACCATGTCGCTCAAATAATTCCCAAAGTGTTCGCTGCTAACGCGGGATACGTGGTTTCGGTTGTGCAAATGTACGCTTGCCAACAAAGTCGTTCGCCAGCTGAGACAAGCATCCTCGCTTGGTATATCCAACATAATCGGAGGTTCAAATCTCCGTGTTGGGCGGTCAGCACTTTGTGTATTGTAGTACAGTGGAATGTACCACAACAGCTGCTGTGTCGAGGCTGAACCGCTAATAAACGGAACTGGGCTGCTGTGGAACTCATTCAACCAGCTTTCACTTTTAGCTTCCGGCGGCTAGCAAATGAATTGTCATATGATTTGTGGGTTGCGAACGATGTCGTACAGTTTGAAAAGGATGAGATGCATCGGAACTTCCGGTAAGCGAGACATGATTTGCATTCAAACACTACTGTGGATACAGTATGAAGAATAAACAGTGGAGGTAATGACAGTGGTCAATAATGCAAATACAACAGATAGGACAACAAGCTGCAAAAACAAATCACCCCCTGCTAATGTTGGTGGTCGTCGTACCTAGAGACGCCGGGTCCGGTGCTAGACTACGGTCAGAAAATATACGATCCCGAACTTGGTACGACAAGGGCCTGCTTACTATTCAAACGCGGATGCTGTTTAGACTTTCCAACTCGAACTCGATAACAGGTACAGATCGTTTAGCAACACGCGTGGGATCGTCGATGACAGCATAGATAGCGGGAGCAGCTCGGCCATTGACGTGAATAGGCTCTGCGATCGCTTTGATATCGAGATTTGAGTGTGGGTCGATTGGTGCCGCAGCAGCGAGAGCCACTAGGGACAGGATGAGGGAGATCGATCGCATCTTGAGATGTTGCTGGAAGGCTTGGCTGTGTAGTAGAGTCAGCACCTCGAAGTGAGTCTTACATGGGAAATCTCACCTTCTGGTTGCGGAGTAGCAAGTGAGTATATCCTTTCGCAAGACACAAAACTGGGCCAAGGACTCCCTCTTTTCATTAAATACACTTCAACAGAAGCAAAGCCTCAAATGCCCTAGTATAAAGCAAGGTTCTTTAACAATATTCCGGCAATCAAGTTGAACTGTGCGGTGTGTTGTCTCGGGCGCCCTGCGGTTCCACAACGATCAATTTGTATCGAAGCAAGGACGAAGCACATTTACTAGACACGGTTGCATTCAAGCCATCATTTGAACAAAGGTCTCCGGAAGTTTGCTTCCAGCCACTGGGAAGGGCACCATGAATATTGCTTCCAGATGTAATGGTACGAATACAATGTACCATAATAGCGGGAACAAATTACTTTGATTGATGATGACTGAACCCGTATGCCACCATGTGACGTACTGACCCTTCCAGGATATCGGATGAATGTGACAAATAAAAAATCGACCCGGATGTAGATCGTAGCTGCAGCCACCTCTCCTTCCACGACCCCTACAACAGCTCATTGTATATGCTCCTGTACCTACAGCCTATTAATCTGCCGTTAGTTCCAAACACAGCATATGCCGCCAAGCTAGAAAACAACCTCATGCCCTTCAGCTTTCCCTTCGTAGGGATCCTTGTGTCCGTGGTAAGCAAAGTATGCTTCCATGACCGTCCCATAAGGTGAACCCTCAGGGCAATAAGCAAACAATTCTAGCGTATTAGTAGCTTCGCGGTAATCGTCGAACTTGTGACAGGCGTGCTGGTCGGGACGAGTGGCCCACGCAGTCAGTTTGCTCCAGTCACGGCATCTGCGCAGCTGCCCGTCACCAACATGGTGAGCTATAGGGGCTGGCATTGGTGTGTCGTCCGCTGTACACATGATGTTTTGTCGCAGCCCATCCAGGCAGTGGAAGAGATGGTGGAGGGAGAAGTTTTGGTTCTCTCCGTAGTGCTTGGACATTATAGCTTTGCGTAGAAATTTCTAAGACCCCCGTTAGTTTGCAAGAATATTTTGGACGAGGTAGCTGGAACATACGAGGCAGTGCAGGTCGTGAAAACCTTTGATGTAGTAAATACTGCGTTCAGTATCCCATGGGAATCGCGTGGAAGGCGCGAGACCAACATCCTTTGCATAGTTGTCGTGGAGGGATACGGCCATGGGGTTCGTTTCTATGGCATCCCAAGCAGCATCCGATTTTTCGCGACTGATATTGGGGTTCCAGAACTCGGTGTAAGAGTGAAAAGGGATCTGCGTGTCGAAAGTAATTCCACCTGAACTTGATTAGCCATAATGTCTTGAAGTTCGCGAAATATGACTTACTATATTTTGTCTTCCCCCAATCTCTGCTCGCATTCTTGAGGCGGGCGTTGTCAAGAACCAACAGAACGTTCGCAGAAATCGAAATCAGGAAAATTGACATGAAGATGATGAAGCTCCGTGTATGCGTCGGTATAATCTGTGTGCTATCGCTCCAGTCCACGCCCAAGCTCTTTTCATCAGCAGGGTCCCTCTCTTCCCCGTCCAAAGGCTGATATTGGTGATCCGATGCCATATTGATGTTAACTTGAGTATAGAATGCATGGCTATGAGAAGGCCAAAAGCCGACTTAACACGTCAAAGTCACGCCTACACCTCCGCCACATCATCTCATCTCCTGCTCGCATTCACATGATCATCGCCCACGCTCGGGCCACCGATGAATTACGGCGTGGCTGGCCTCGGACCACGTAGCAGGCCTACCCTGGCGTAGCAACTCAGCGCAAGGGGATCGTCATAGTCACATCGTCTCTCGCGATAATAGTGATACATGTGCGACAGATGCTGTGATTGATGAAGAAGTGAGGGGTTTGTAGGACGTGGTCCCTTCCGTTGGGTATGACCTAATGGACCGATTCGCCGCCGAGATCCGCTAGGCTGCAAACAGCTCCTTCCTCTTCAAGGTTGACCGACCAAACACTACTCACCACTTATCTTGCACAATGCGAATCTGAACCCCTCTCCACTGGAGGAAGTTTGACGCCACTGTGGAGTTCCTTCCAACTCTCTTCCCATGGGTTCGCTGGAGAAAACAGTGTCCGTTATGGCGTCCAAGTACGTCCTGAAAGAGGCGAAGGACGAGAAAGATATGGACGTCATAATGGATGTGATATGGGCTGCGAATTATACGCCCTACGATCCTATTGCTCAGATTATCTTTCCCGTCCTCGGATACACACCCGAAGATCGAGCAGCATCCATCACTGAGGCAAAGCAGCGTTTCTGGAGCCAGCACCTTGCCGATCCCGCAAGTCATTGGTTCTATGTTGTCGAACTCGAATCGGGAAAGGCGGTTGGCTGCTGTCAATGGCAAATCTTCACCGCGAATCCGTTTGCGAAGGGAAGTGGCAGGATAGAAGCACCTTGGTGGCCTGAAGGCGAATACCGGGGTTTCTGCGAAGATATATTGAATCAAGTATATCTTCCGCGCAAGTCTTGGATGCAGAAGCCTTTTCTAGGTGAGTGAATATGGGACACTTGTAAATGTCGGAAGCATGATCCTAACACTCATCAGCGTTGAACTGGATGGCCGTTCTACCTACGCATCGACGTCGCGGAATCGGATCTCTCTTGATGAACGCTGGAATCACACGCGCTGACGATCTCAATCTTGAATGCTGGATGGAATCCTCCGGGATGGGCAAGCCTCTTTACGAAATCTTCGGATTTAAACCCATTTCCACGATCCAGTTCGATACAGAGAGAACGAATGCGAGTGATGTGTGGCGAAGATGTGAGCACGACCTGATTCCGCCAACTATTACGACAATGTGGAGGCCGAAGGGTGGGTTGTGGACTGTCAATGGTCGCACCGTGGAAGGACCGTGGGAGGCGGATCCAGAGGATATAAAGAAGGGTGGAATACGGATATAGGAAGTATCTCATCTGTGGGAAGGATAAGAGCGCTGGGGAGTAAGGCAGAATAGAGGTGACGAGGGGAAAAGGAGCATGTACACACCCGAAAAGCAGCATGGTACTGGCAAACGAACATGCACCTCCGATATCATCCAATGCATCTACCAGGACAACACCCTTCTCCAATCTAGCACCTGAAAAGCACAGCCATGCGCTCTTCATCCAGTATCTCCCCCTTTGCCCTCCCTACGTCTTATCTCTCCTACCCCTCCAAACATTTACCCTGCAAGTGAACAACAAGTACCATACTTATGACTACATCCCACACAAGTATCGCCCATCTGCGTTGTAACCCAGACCCTAGTACATCCACAGCACTTGAAAGCAGCCAGCGGGGTCGAATTCGTTCTGGTGTAATTGCACAGTTCGTGGTTGTTCGGCAGGTCGCGCGCCATAGTAGGAGGAAAAAGGTAAGCGTGTTCTGGGCTTTTTCGTATGTGAGTGAGGAAATATGCGTAATGACGTTCTGGGCGTATAGTATGGTGGTGGAGGTGTCTTCGTGGCTATTTGTCGCGTGGGCTGTAGGGGAAGAGTGGAGTGGAGTGGAGTGGAGTTGTGGGGCAGAAAATTTATACTCCATACGCTGGTAATCTAGACCCTGGAAGAAATAATATGAAGTAACACTGCTACTCACGAGGGACGTTTTTCTTTCATGATCTACTATACAATCAAAGGAGACCAATACAGGGATTCGAGAATGGTAACTCGAGAAGGAGCTTGTGAATGGCTGGCTGTTCGCATGAGCTTATGTTTGCGTCTATCCCGAGAGTGTGAATTTATGCATAGGTGGTCACTTTACTTGTTCCCTCTTGGACTTGTAAATGGACTAGATTCCACCTCCTCGTACGATGTAACCCGGCGAGCTCGCATCCTATCCTACGTCACAGGCGAGACGAACAACTAGAACCCATAGCCTCATCGGCCAGTGCTTCCTATTTACAGCGGTAATATAGCCGGATCCAGGTAGTGTTACCGCAAGTCCATCTTGTCAGCATTTAGTTCGCGCTAATGGATGAAAGGATTAGCGTGTATCTCCAACAGCGCCCGCGGGCTGGAAGCAGTCTGTAATCAAATCAGGATCCATCCGTAGCCATTCGCCTGCTGTTTCAATCTATTATGAATCTCTATATTGTTAAAATATTGAAGTGTTGAGACTAATGATATTACCAGTATGATGCGTGACGCATTAGACTAGAAACGGGCATTGCTGGACATAGCGTGAGCTTTATAAAAGCCTATTAGGTCTACCTCTCTGGCGGAAAGCACTGTACATACTTCGAAATAAACGGAAGAGAATAGTATTGCAAGAAGACGGAAAGACGTGTCGTACAGCGATTTCTCCAACGCAATAAACCACTGCATACACTGGTATGTATTTCACAGGTGTCACATAGCCCTAAGATAATCTACCGTCTCAAAAAACGTGACATGCACCTGCACCCCTTTGTATTGGATTTGCTGACTCTGCACCCGCAATCAGGCTCAAGCGCGTCCTTCCACCTGCCACACAGCCATTCGAGACGTTTGCGTACATTGGACCGAAAGATACTACTCCCCAGCCCAAGCGTGACACCAGCTGGACAAGGAAACTTAATCAGGACGACAGAGTGCAAGACGTATTTGTGGGGAGGGTGGTACAAATCAATAGTGTCTGGTGTAGTCGAGGAGTTCAAAGATTATTGGGATGTCGGGGTTGTCGAAATGGCCGAAGTAGAAGCTTTTCTGAGGCCAGAGAAGGCTGAGCCGTGGGAAAGAGACGGTTCTGGATCATACAAGGGGAAGGAGGTGGTATAGAGCTGCAGGTCTTTCGCACGGGCGATCTCTGGGTGGAAAGCAGGACGCGGCCAGGGGCGTGGAAGATCATTGGTCGGACCGATGATATGATCTGCTTCAGCCACAGCAACAAGATGAATGCCGCCGAGGTGGAACTGGAGTTGAGCCAGTGCGCCGGCGTTGCGGGTATCGTTATCGGCGTCGAAGCGACTGGTCAGAAACGTCAAGGGCGGACCGGCTCGAAACAGCAATGTGAAGGTCTTTGATTGATCTTGCAGATTGGCGAGTCGTGACGATCATTTCCACCCAGAGCTCAGTCGCTCGACCGCCTCGCTCTCTTCCACGACATCCCCCATCTTCGCGTTCATGTCGAAGAGGTTCGCATCGTGTATCTGCGGCGAGCGGTCACCACACGCTTCGCCCACGACCTGATGGCGTCAGCACGGCAGTACGGCTTCAAACCGAGCAGTGGAATGGCGCGCCTACCATTGGACGGTATCCCAGACACATTGCATCCAAAGTGCTGGCTCGCACGCAGCCGCTGGTACTCACGCCGCATATCACCAGTGTGTCGACGCCCTTGAGCTGGAGCCTGGTGTTGAGATCGGTTGCGAAGAATGCGCTCGGGTAGCGCTTGGGGATCACGAGCTCGCCGTCCCTGGGCTCCAGTCCCTTGACCCAGTCCGCGAGGCCCGTCGTGTTGCCCTTCTGGAAAACACTGAGCAGCGGCGCCTTGCGGAGAAACAGACCCGCATCTGACATGTCCGGCTCGGTATATTCGACTCTCGTCCAGATCAACGGCACCCTCCCCGTCCGCGCAGCCTCAACCAGGCGTCCAATGGAGTCCGGTGCTTGTGCTGAATGCGGGTTCGCCGACGTATCCAGCGGCGAATCCTTTTGCCAGTACGCGTTACATACATCAATTAGCAGCAGTGCGGGCGCGCTGCCCCATCCCATCTTTGCTGCAAAGCCCGACTTTACGTATCCGTCGTGGGCGGCGTGCTGCGAGGGCGCCATGCTGCGCCTTCTCAGCGCCTGGTCTGCGCCTTCTCTGCGCGCTCTCTGCGCTTTCCCTCCGGGCCCGGTCCGCGGAGCCGCAAGGTAGGTGCGGGTCAGGGTGAAGAAGGCGCGGCCACAGTAGTGAAGAAGGCGCGGCCACGGTGAGGAAGGCGCCGTCCACGCGCGAGGAAGTCGCAGAGGGCCCTGGCAGAGATATAGGGCTCCCGCGGCGGGGCTGATATGGGACCGATATAGGACCATCGCAACTTCGGAGCTACCGCTATGGTGCTAGGGCTAGCAGACTCCGACCGGATACAAACAGCCGAAGGCAATCCTTCGGATCATGATTCAGCCGACCCTCGGGTATCGGTCATCTATTCGAGGCCAGCATCTCAAGCCTCTGTCTTCTGGCCTGCAATATGCAAGAACTAGAGATCCAGCGGCACGCGGTACAGCTATAGTGGCCTGCCAGTACGCGTCTGAGCCGTGTGCGTGCGCCCAGAGCCCGTCGCTATTCACGCATTTCACCCATCTGTCCCGTCTTGGCCATGTCCGGACTTCCCCACCACACCGCGAACTCGAGCGAGCCTCTCGCGACTTCCTCCTCAAGTCTTACCATGGATGCCAGGGAGGGGAGGCCAGGAAATGCATTTGCCTGCGAGCGCTGTAGGAAGCACAAAGTCCGCTGCGTGCCCTCCGGTACTGCCACCATCTGCCAGAGGTGAGTTGAGTTGCAGTGTGCGTATCGCCCGAGTCCGCCATAACACGTGCTCTAGATGTGAGAAGGCCCGGGTGGAATGTATCGAGCATGTTGCGCGACGACGGCCAGCCAAGCCGAGAACCGTCGTGCCCAGAGTGGCCGAGATGGAGAAGAAGCTCGACAAGCTGTCTGCCATCGTCACTGCTACCCCCGTGCCCAACTCGGCACCCCAGCCTTCTCTGCCGTCGGTAAACACTGTGCCATCGCAGGTCTCAGAGACAGTCCAGCCCACTCCCACGCCAGCCTCAGTCTCACAGCCGCCGCCAGCACCCGCTGCAAACCCTTCCATTTTGCCCAATCCAGGCTCCACCCCTGAGTCGGCCATGTCCTTCTGGGAATCCATCAACGACACCATGTCGGGCCTGGGACGCCTGGATCCTGTAATCCGCTCCATCAGTGTGATCCACATGCAGATGCTGTTGGAGAGCTACCGAACCATGGCCGACTTCTTCCCATTCGTGACCCTGCCGAAGGAATGCTTCTGTCGCCATCTAATGCAGCAACGCCCTATATTGATGTTTGCCATTCTCACAGCCGCGTCGTATGACTCCGCCCTTTTACAGCTCACATTAAGCCGAGAATTTCGCAAAGTCATCATGGTGAAGATTATGAACGGAGAAAAGAGTCTGGATCTGCTGCAGGCCCTTCTTGTCTTTATTGCATGGCACCACCATTATATGGATGCGCAAGCGGTGTCGATTCGCCTACTCTTGCAGATATGCGTCGGTATTGCGGCTGATCTTGGCCTTGACAGCACTGCGCCATCCGTAAAGAGCCCCCTATCACATGATAACAGCCGAGATCGGGAGTCGAAGAGAGCGTATCTAGGTTGCTACTACCTAGCGTCAAACTTCGGCATGATGGATTCGTGCCGGACCCGGAGTATATCGTACTCCAGCACGATGCGGACGTACGCATCGGAGCTGGCTTCTGCTTGGGAGCATCGGTCCGACGCTATCCTCCCCATTCTCATCGATACGTGCCAGTTCATGGAAGATGTGGAAGAGACGTTCCGGAACCAGTCTGCACACACATCAATTGTGAAAGCTCAGCTCTGTCGCTTGAGTGAGAAGTGGGACAGCATGCGGCATGCATCGAACGCCCAAGCCACTGACTACAGTACGAATGAAGTTTTGATTTACATTTATATAATAGCTAACTCTCTGCAGATACACTGCAGTGGTTTCAATTGGCTGCCCGTCTACATCTCTACAAAACTGTCGCCTCGTTGGATCTCAACGATCGAGACAGTACCGGCTCCGGTTTCCAGCTGTCACAACGCATCACCTGTCTCCGCAGTGTGGAGCAGTTCCTCGACAACAGTCTCCATCTCACATCTGCACAATACGATTTTATTTCCATCGTTGACTGGCTGAACCTCGTTTCCGGACTTACAATGCTCGGCAAGCTCGCACTCCATTCTACGCCCATGCCAGGCTGGGACATCAACGAACTACAGATCACCAAGACCTTTGAGTACTTCCGCGACGGCATTTGTTCAATAATGCCTCGACCGCGCGACTCACAGGATACTTACGAAGACATTTTCGTGAGGTTTAGACGCATAACGGCTATTATGAAATCGGCTTTAAAACACACGCACGCGAGAGCGAGCCCGAACGGATCGACGTTTGAACTTGCTACTGGCTCTGGGAGAACTGTGTCGCTGCTCCAGGATCTTCCGCCGCTGAAGCTCAGTGGAAATGCCAATGGCTCTTCGGATCCACTTCCTGCGCCCTGGAAGGTAAATCCTTCGTTCGACATGAGCAGCAACGATTTTTGCTGGAAATTTCTGCTCGGAACTGTTTAAGTGCGGAATGTTCGCACCCTACCTGTCTGTCTCAAACACAGTTCCCGCCCCCAAAATCCCGATGTTTCTTGACCATTGGACTCTGTGTCAACCGGCGAAAATTGCCACTTAAAATCATTTCCTTGTCATCTTCTTCGACTGTCTTATTCCCAGCATCTATTTGGCGTGGTTCATGTTGCAGAGTTTCTCTAGGTACACGCCATGCGCATTGCCTTCATGTTATACCCACAGTTTACGACGTTGGCATGTTTGTTTTGTCTTTTTTTCTTCAGCGTGTATTACACTTGGTTACGTCAACTAGTTTCTATTACATACCCCATTCACCTGTAGTGTATATTGTACCCAATCATCTTCTACCCTAGGGTGTTCCTTCGCCCTTCAAGGTCGTTTACCAAGCATTCCTCTCGCTAGGAAACATTACATCTGATTGGATCACAACGACCATATGCGTGTCTTTCAGCTTTTGATATGTGGCGCTGCGCTAAACGAGGTCACATGTCAGTCTTGGTCGTATAAAGCGCTGAATATATATGAATGAGCTCCCTCATTCCGTGCACAACAGTGAACATCAACTCTCGATCACTCCAACTCACGAACCTATCAACAGTGAATCAAATCTTGGACCTCACCAATCTCGATATCCATCACTCACACAAAACCCATCGATCGATTGCGCATCTATTACATCGCAATGGGTTGCATGTCAAGCAAACCCTCCGCCTACGACGACCCCAACAGCGGTCGAACCGCCTATGCCGGCAACACCGGCACAACTGATACCCACCAAGCCGGCCATGGCCAAGCACATCACGGAGGAGGGCATTATAGTGGCGGGGACGGTGGAGGGGGAGGAGATGGAGGTGGTGGTGGTGGTGGTGGTGGTGGCGGCGGTTCTTAACCACCCCTTTCTCGTGCAAGTATTCAACACACGAATGCATAAACAGTGGGAATAGACGTGGAACAAAATTCCGAGTTTGGGAGTTGCCTTGTGTAAGGAGATAGTGGGGAAGGTGGTCGCTGGATCGGGTGGTGTGGTGGCGTGAGTGTAATACTAGAGTCAGCCTGTGGCAAGTCTCTCTCAAGGCGTTTTCCGGTGAACGAGGAACGGGACCATGTAGCGATGAACGTATGAATGAATGAAAGGAGTGAGGTTGAAAGCAGTCGAGTTGAAACCCGACTCATTATTAGTTCTTCGACTCAGCCCCCTACCAGAATGAAGCAGTACAGCACAACACAACACAGCCACCTGCGTCATTCTCCACTGACCCGAGTTTCGATCAACCCTCAGCGGAGCCGTATGTAAGCGGAGCTTCCAGACCCCAAAATAAGTTCGCCTAGCGCAATTGGGTCAACCGGAGTACGCAGTCACTCACAAACTACTCTTTTTCTTTTTGGCTGTATCTAGAATATACATTCTTCGCTTCTTTGCACTTGAACGGGCTACACCGGAATGGTCGTGGAAGTAACAATTCAACTTCGCGTTCAAATAATCAGGAGACGAAGAGGGAAGGAACTAGGCAACCGCAAAGCGAAAACAAGGCTCACATATCGAACTTTCGTATGAGCACTGCCACCTTTGTACAGAAGAATGTTACTCTCATCTTATCTCATCTCATTATTATATATATATATATATATATATATATATATATATATATATAACACTAAATAAATAAACCACCTTCGTAGCATCCATCCACTTCTCTCATACAAAAAACCCCCTTCTCCCACTCACCCCAAAAACACAAGGTCCAACATCCCCATCCCTATCCCACCCACCAAAAAACAATAGGCTGCAATCAAACCCTCCAAGCCCACCAAACCCACCACCTCCCCACCAGAAAAACCGCACCCAATCCCAATCCCAATCCCAATCCCAATCCCTACACCCCAACCCATCTCTCCCTCAACCCCAAACCCTCAACATCACCATCACTATTACCATCACCATAAATCTCCCCTCCCACCAAAACCCCCAATCCCACTACCCCGCACCAACCGCTCAAACACCACGTCGACAAACCCAGGCTATAACATGGCCGCGTATCTCACATCGACGAATACGTACGATACCCCGTCTTCTGGGGGCCACCATTCTGGTCACCATGGGCATCATGATCATGGGAGCAGCAGTGGAGGCGGGCATTCGCATTCGGGCGGAGGGGATTCGGTAGGGGGAGGGGACTCAGGCGGTGGAGGTGCCATTAGTGTATGTTGAAAGAGTGAGATAAGGGCGTTCTAATAAGGGCAACTAAATCTCTTTAAGATAGGATAACTCCTGTGAATCAATTTTCCATATCATATATGCCCTTCTTACCAACGTCTCCTCGGACAACAACCGATCGCCAATAAAGCCAAAGCTATACTCCGGGGAGCAGTGGCCATGTAATTAATGACAGGCGCGAACAAGCAAATATAAATCAAAGAAGGGGAGCATAAACTAGTAACAAGCACAACAGAAGGACCAAGATGGGTGATCAATCATTTCTCATTTCTCGTATTTTGACTATCTAGGCACGTAAACCCTCACAATGCCAGTACAAAATTCTCCCGGTGTAGCCCTACACCGAGAACATGCTTTTCCGTATCACTTTATCGCCCTATCTATATGATATATCGGGATCATTAGCCATCACCATCCTTTCATATGTACGACCTTCACGAGGTTTGAACCTTCTTGACGATCGGAACGATCTGGTCGTACAGTGGGTGGGACTTGTCGAGGCCGGTGAGCTCGGTAGTCGCATCCTCGGCGGACTTCTCCTTGAGGATCTTGGCGAGCTCCTCGGACTCAGCATCGTCCTTCACATTCTGGAAGCGGAGTGCCATCTCAACGGCACCGAGAAGGGCATCGACCTTCTCGCCGCGCTCAGCAAGCTGGGCAGCGGGGCCGATGAAGCGCTCCTTGCGGGAGAGCTTGCGGAGGGGAGCGCGACCGACACGCTCGACGTTGTCCTTGAGGGTGGGGTTGGAGATACGGGCAATGATGGTCTCGACGTAGGTGTCTTGCTCCTGGACGGAGATGCCGTGCTTCTTGACGATGAGGCTGGCGGTCTCCTTGACGGCATTACGGACGATTTCGGCGAGCTCCTTGTTGGCAAGGACCTCGTGGATGTAGGGAATCTTACGGTTGTAGCCGTAGTAGGCGGCAGTGGCGTGTGATGTGTTCACGGTGAAGAGCTTGCGCTCGATGTAGGGCTCGAGGTCATCAACGTAGTGGATACCCTTGATATCGGGCTTGTTACCACCGTTCTCGAAGGGCTTCTGCTCCACACACCACTCGTGGAACTTCTCGATCTTGACATTAAGGCCAGCGTCAGGGTCCTGCTGGGGAACGATTCGGTCAATAGCCGAGTTGGCGTAGCGGGCAAGCTTGTCGATGTTCTTGAGGGTGTCCGGGCTCAGCTTGGCCTCGATGAAGCCCTTCCATGTGGTGGTAGCGTTAATGGCGTTCTCGCAGGCGATGACGGCCAGCGGCTTGTCTGACTTGCGGGCCTCGATGGCCTTGGCGACGGGCTCAGCGACAAACTTGAGGATGTTGGGGCCAACAGCGCCTAGAAATCGGGGTACAGGGTCAGTGAAGGTTATTCAAAGGGGAGTCGAGTCGTTATCTGTACGCAGGCATTACTCACATGTGACGACGTCGGCGGTGGCGATCTCGTGGATGACCTTGTCCATGTCGACCTTGGAGTTGAGGGCGCGGTAGTGGTCGATGGTGAAAGTGTGCTCGCCATCCTTGCCAATCTCGGTGACGGTGTACGAGGGCGTCTTCTGCAACGACTCGATGATGGAGTCCATGACATCGACGAAGACAACCTCATAGCCTGAGTTGTGCAGGAACTCGGCAACGAAGCCACGGCCGATGTTGCCACCGCCAAAGTGGACAGCCTTCTTGTCGTACGACATGTCGACGGTGGTGCTGTGTTTGTAGTTGTGTTGTTGGGGTGGCTATACAGGGACTGAGGTCAATTGAGTGGTCAGAGGTGGTGGGCGGGCAATAAGAAGAGTTTGTGGTGTGCGTTGGGGACTGGGAAAGAGCTCCCAGACGAGCTTTGGCGGGGTATTTATGTGTAGGCAGGAGCAGGGTCCACGCGGGGCAGCTGCAATGGGAGAGCAGGCAACTTACAGAGCTCGTGACTGCTGTTTGATGGCGGTAGCGGTGTGTGACGAGGGCGTTCGTCAACGGTGCAGTAGAATGAAGAGGTGAGGAAAGGAGGTCGAGTAGAGGTCAGAGTCGGGGGCAGGATGTACGTTGGATGAGCTGGCGGAGAGGTCGCAGTCAGGCCCCGCAGAAGCGGTGACGTTTCAAGCGGGCGCCTCTGGTCGCGATTGGCTGGCACACGTTAAAATTGGCAAGCGCGACCAGGCGGTGGCCAGTTCGTGGTGCCTAGGAACTGCGGGCGTGCTTCAGGCTTTGGTACAATATTGCAGAGCAGTCTAGCCCCCACCATGGGGAGAGATGTGAATGGGAATTGATTAATGCCGCAGCAGCAGCCCGACGGCCCGTCTTGGCCGTGGAATGTCTCTGTATACGGTGCTCTCAGTGCCGTCCTATCTTCTCGTATCGTGATATCCCGCAGTAAAAATTGCATTGTCCCAATTACCTACATCTACGTCATTTTATGGAGCTTCGTGATAGCTTTCGGCAGCGAAACGTCTAGTCCATGCCAAGACGATCGGGCCGAGACGTTGGAAGGGATATCCTCGCTTGCCCGCCTTCGAGCATTCCTATGCGTGGATCGCCTGCTGGATGTGCGGATAGACTGCAACAATCTCTTGGTATAGATCGGGGTGCGCACGCATCAAGACCTGGACGTAAATCAGTACATGTCGCAGTCACACGTCGAAAGACCGTCTTACCTCGGGATCCCAGGCCATTGCAACGAAAATGGTATCCAGCCCACTGCTCAGCGGCGTGGTGAAGATTTGGCAGATCTGCAGTCCGATCACGAACGCGAACGCGACGACGACGGGCGTGAACGCGCCACCCGAGTTGTAGGCCGGCGACGTAAAGATCAAATACAGGTATGCTAGCAGCGCGCACGCGTAGCCCACGAACATGGCCCCCATCGAGAGGACAGGTCCGATTAGACATTCGTTGACGAGCGCATCAATACCGCGATCTTTGATCATGCTGTCACAAAAGTTAGCTTCCGTCTACAAGGAGCGTTTGATCAACACTCACGTCCAGGTAGCCTTCGCGGCAGAAATGTATGACTTCCCGTACAATGCAATGTACGAGAAGGCGTAGCGATTCAGGAACTGGACAGCCCAGTCAAGAAGACCGATGAGACACTGCAAGCAGCAGAATATTGCGACTCCAACCATGTTACCATCTTGTGCTGCGCTATTCTGCGCAGCTGAGCAGAGCTGCCGCAGGAACTGTATAATGGCCACAATCAGGCTCCCGAGACTGATGCTCCCAAAGCTGTACGTGAGGGAACGCTTGAGAGCTCCACGCGTAGCTCCTTTCGGGAAGTTGTCGCCCATGAAGTACCATGAGCCGTACACACCTGAGATGGTTACGTGTATGGTGTTCTTGAGCCACCTATTGTCTTCGTCAGCTTAACCAACCACTTTTTCCTTGAATGTACGTACTCTGATATCCAGTACATCGCAAAAGTCACAAAGACTATCAGTCCGATGACCTTGGCACTGCCGCAGTCTCCGACCCCATTCCTGCAAGCCGGGTTGTTGGCCGAGGGCTGATATTTCACGTATATCGCCGACAAGGTCACCGAGAACCAAGCACCGAATGCAGCTGCCAGGATACCTCCGAGGAGCGAGATGAGATATACGTGGCCGTACTTCTTCGAGACATCAATGGTAGTCCGCAGCATAACGACGGAGAAGGGTATGCGCGGAATCCAGCTGATGAAGCAGAAGACGTAGAATACGGCGAAGATGAGAAAGACGATGCCTCCGGACCAGTATTTGCGCGAGAGCATGTAAATGGCCGTCACGAAGCCGAAAACAATGTTGAGTATGCCCGTTATCCCTACACACTGTCAGCGACGCCTTTCAGGGATATGTCAACAGCCATACAGATGAATTGTTTCGTGAAGGCGCGTGCTAGCCACATGTACGCATAGCTGAGCACTATGGCCACCACGAGCACAAATGCGAAGAGCACGATCGTGTTCGTGCCCAGACCAAAGCTGTTGCGGCTGTTGTAAATGCCGCCACCATTGAAGGAGAAGTTTTTCGCATATCCCTGGATCGCAATCCCAGACGCGGCAGCATAGCCTAGGAAGACGGCGATGAACAGAACGCCAGCCCACCAATCGTTCCATTTCGGTTTCTCGATCTTGAAAGCTTGATCGAAGCCCGGTTTCTCGCTGTAGTTTTGCTGCTGATATCCTGTCGGTGGGGGAGGTCCAGCGGGCGGCGCATAGTTCTGGTCGTATTGAGGAGGCTGTTGTGGATACCCAGCCGGCTCTTGCATCTGATAGTAGTTGTCTCGTTGCGGCGCGTTGTTGCCGTAGTAGCTCGCAGCCTCTCCACTATTAGCCATCTCGATTGATCCGCAGCGCAGGCCGGGAGTGAATTGGAGTTAGGAGAGGGGAAACGGGGACGGCGCGACTATGATATTTCGCGTCCAGGCCTGCCTTTTAGTGTGACGTGACAGATTCGGGTGTTTGATACGATAACCCTTCTATGAGTGGCTGGGTGAGAGGGGTCCGTGCGACATGTCACCCACGTCATTGGTGAACGCGATCCGCACAAGGTGTTTGCAGATCTTTCTCCGGTCGACATTCCCTTGCAGAGTTGACCATAACCTCGCAGACTTCACTGTTGTTACTTCTTGTATTTCTTAAAATTCTTCCACGTCTTGAAGTTCAAATGTGAGCTAGTAGCCCCTGCCGAGCGCCACTTGTGGCGCAACACGTCTCGCTAGCGGCTCGATGTAGGACCCACAACGCCGAAGAGCCGTCTTGGACGTCGTGCACAACCAGTGCAAAGTAAGACCAGACCAACCTCCAGCATTGATCTCGCATTTTCCATCAGCTTTGTTCGGCAGCTGCATTCGCGTGATAGGAGGTGTCTCCATCTTCATTACAACGAGCTGATCGCAATTTCTCTCTCTCGTCAGAGCCACGAGAGGTATCTTTTGACAGCAGCAAATCATCGGAATCGTGTCGGGTGAGCATGGTCGCTATCATTTCCATGAAGACGCAGCCCAAAGAAAATATGTCGGCACTGAAACCTCTCTTTTCCTGCTGGACGACATCGGGAGCTGCATATGTGCGCGTATATGAAGTGGGAGTATCCGTTTCAGCGTCAGCGGTGAACATATAGGCCCGGGCAATATTGAAATCGGCGACGTAGACTTTGTATATCTCCCGCGAAGGAAGAACGCTCGAAATTGGGCGAACAAGTATCTTTTTGGGCTTGATGTCCATGTGCTTAAGCTTACGAATATGTAGCCAGATGATAGCATTGGAGAGACATGAGATGAAGGTGCTCAATGCGTATACTCGCTGTGGCCACTCGTTCTTGTATTATGGGTTGTGGGTGTCGTCCATGAATTCCTCCAGGTTCCATTCTGCTGCCGGGTAGAGGAGGATAGCCAGGTCCCTTTTTAGGGTATAGGTTCCAACTACGCGGATAATGTGAGAGTGTTCGTTTTGTTGCAAGTGTCCAACCTCAGTAACTGCGTCTTCCTTGCTGAGTCTCTTGCTACACCGAACCATTTTACGCGCCAGGCGTATTCGTCGGCAGATAACACTGTACACGACGGCTGTAGCGCTGTTTCCAGGGATCCTCTCAAATTTGAGAGCTATTTCTTTCTCTTCTTTAGCTTCATACTCCACATGCTGCCCTCGGCCCGACCAGTCCAACTCGTCTTCTGGATTCAAATGAATGCCACTAAGTCGCATGCTCCAGCCATGCGCTGCTGAAGACCTGTGCACCTGATAACTGGCCATCACACAGTAGAGGAACAGTATGCCAGATGGGCCTCTCCACTGTTGAAAGTTCTGCATGAGATGTATCCCTAGATTTGAGATGCGATGGGCTCGTAATAACAATTGGTGTAGTCTTGTAGCTTGAGAATGTAGATGCTGCAGTTGTGTAACTCTTGGGGCTCATGTGGGTGAGCCAAAATTCTCTCAAGGGATGGGACATGGATTTTGAGCTGTGACGGGGAGAAAGACTGGATGAGGAGCTGGTTTTGGAATATCCGGAAGAGTCGATATGTCCATTCAACGTAGGTCCTCGCATTTCCCCAGGTATCGTGCGCTCGTGTTTTCCGGGCACTCTAATACCATTAGGGCCGTTCTTCGACTTTTGCAACGACACCAGGAACTCCGCAATGTATTGCGGGTCATCTATAGTGAATTAGGCCAATAAGTGTGAGATGGGTAAACTGATTTTACCTTGATGTTTCTTCCTGCAGGATTGCAGATCTTTGTCATTGGTAAAGCGCATTAGGCATACTTCACATTGTAGCAGTTCCTCGCGGATGGGGACGCATGGGCTGTCGTTGAAATCGGCATTCGTGTAAGTCGTAGGTGATGTCCCTGAGCTCACGGCGCGTAAGCTCATGGCCCTCGCTAGGATCTTGGGTAGCTGTATACCCGTAGTAGGTCCCGTACGGCGTGTCTCCATGTCTAGCGTATCTCTTGGAATGTGGAAATCTGGACTCGATCAGGTACCATACTATCTAGAGTATATAATCGGAGGCAGTGGCATGAAAAGTGGAGAATGTTCCATCAGGCTGACACATGATGAACGACGCTGAGCACGTGTCTGACATATAAATAGCCATGCTATGATACAGCTGACCGGAAGGTGTGCGCTAGCCAGAAGCATAGAGAATTGCAGATGTGAAGCTCCGGATGGGATTGGACGGTGATTGATCCTGTATACGCTAGCTTGCTTCAGCTTAGCGTGTATGGATTTGGAAGGCGTCCATGTCCTCTAGGCTTACGAATGCTCTCTAGTAAAAGATTTTTCTAGATTTGCTGCGTGTTTTAATCTATGAAATACTGTTGTATAAGAGCTAGTATCAACTATTGTCAGTAATGCAGCGACAGGGAAATAAATACGACTTTGAACATACATGCTGTCCTTTAGTTTTAAGTTTTAGAAGCTGTCGTTGGATAACCTCGTTTCGAAGAACTACATGGTGAAGCGGGTAGTGAGAAGCCAAGGGTAGATGATTGATGCAGAGAATCGATCATGAACTCAGTATTATGCTATGGATTACCTACACAGGCCATTCGTGATATCAGATCTTTTTGTCTTACTTGAATTCCTCACGTCTGTAGCCGTAGATTCATCCAAGAAGTCAAAATCCAGCCGTTCCATTCCGATTAAAGTGAATCGAGGATAATATACCAGGCAATGCCATGCCAATCATGAAGGGTCCATTTAGTCGCTTACCTTCTGGAAAACGAGCATCCGGAAACGCCAATCACCATTCGCCAATTATGAATTCCACTTGACTTCGTAAAGTTATTGATCGTAAAGGCCCTCCTCAGTTATCACCTAGGAGGAGAGGAGACCTAAAAGGCGTCCTCATTCCTATCGACGATACCTTGGAACTCGACACGGCGCCTACCAATGGTGCTCTTGCGATGCGGCGTCACATCGGCGGCGATCAGATGCTGGTCAACCGTGACGTTAGCCTTGAGCTCCAGGAAACTGCAACAGATGTCGTTCATGAGGGTAATGCTGCCGTCATCCTCGGCTGAATCGTGCCAGTGAATAACGAGTTGCTGTAGCTTAGGCGCCTGTTGAAGGATCTGCAGGACGAATTGGGTACGCTGCTCGAGAAGGACAGGGAAAACATTGCCGTAGAACGAGTTGCCTTGCTCACGACTATACATGTTAGCACATATCATACTGCTATTCGTCTTTATGCAGTCATGTATCAAAAGCCTCGTAACACCTTACGAAACTAAAAGTGAAACCTACATCCACGTGGTATCCCAAACGAAGGTGACTTCTGCCTTCTTGATATGCTCCATGGGAGAGAAGGCAGCCTCGGCAAGCGAATTGAGGGCTAGCTTATACATTTCCTCGTGCCCGAAACTGCCCGTTGCGTCCACCTTGAGGATGACAGCGTCGTAAAACCACTTCTTGGTTTGGACGCTTAACTCCTTGTTGATGAGGAAGAGCTCGACGGGCGGTGGGGTTCGGGTGATGCGGAGGAACTTAGAAACATGTCGCCATTTTTGGTCAGCGTAGATAAGAGGGCGAAGAGGACCGTCATCTTGAACATCGTCTTCTTGATCTTGACCCTCGTCCATCTCTTCTTCGCCTTCGCCCTGGTCATTTTGCTCATCCTCTTCCTGGCCATCCTGAGCTTCTCCCCCATCATCTTCGCCCTCGTCTCCGTTGTCTTGCGCATCCTCGTCCTCGTCGTCATCCTCATCCTGCTCATCCTGCTCGTCGTCCGCAGCCTCATCCTCGGTCTCTGTCTCATCTTCTACATCATGGTACGCGCCCACCGGCGTCGGTCCAGTTGGGTTAGACGCGATAATTGCCGCGATCTGCTCCTCCACGTCCTTGCGTTCGAACCAATGGCGTAGGACATGCTTTGGCTCGAAGTCGCGGGCAGACGCTTCAGAGAAGATCATATGGCGGATCTCGAGGGGGACCCCCATGAGGGATGCAGCCTCGGGCTCGGCATTTGCACTCGTGTTGGACGCCATTGTGTAGGTCGGTTGCGGTGGTTGTTGGTTGGCGGGGTGGTGAGAGGGGAGCGGGTTTAAAGGCAGTGGCACGGCAGACGCTTTGGTACTTTCTCGTTTGTAGTGGGGGCCGCAGCCCTACAACTAGTGTTTGGTCGCTGTCTACTGGCAGATGTATCGGAGAGGCAAGGCTGGCCTGCTGCCTAGAGAGAAGGCGCACAGCGCGTGGTCACGTGCTGGTCACGGCAGCAGCGGGGCAAACAAACGTCATATAACATGTGTCTCTCAATGAAGGCGCGTTTGTTAACCCATGGACGGTCGAAGGTGGACGGGTTCCATTGTTAGGTGCTGCTGTTGCTGCCGTCGTATACGGGCAGGCCTCCATGGGATCGAGAAGCTCCCATGCAACGCGTCTGGTGCGGATCCATCATCTCAACCATCTTCATTGTTTTCAGAATCCTCAATTCCATAAAGACTGGGAGCATGTTCCATTTTGAAGACAGCATCACTGTCAGTTCTCTCCCGTCTCGACTTCGTACCTTGGTGACATCACAGCCGAGTTCCTCGCTGCGCCATCCCTGCGCCGATCAGTTCTCGGAGGGGCCAAGCTCCAAAACGCTCACTACCTTTTGCTCGTCCTGGCGGTTGCAGGGCTATATTTTCATTTTCGGAGTTTAGCATCGAGACCCCAGTGAAATATCTAGATATCACTGGTGGGTTTCAAGCTGGCGAACAACGTGCTCCTTCCTGTCCATGTACGCCGACGCGGACATCGTCGTACTCGAGCGGACAATGAAGGGACTCATAAAAGGCGCGGATTCGTCACTAACAGCAAGGTCATACAGCACGAAGAATCATTATATTGTTCTTTAGAGTTAGAGTAGGATAATCCGGACATCGGTGTCTTCCTCTTCTCCGTCTCACAACCATCTCTCGTATCGATTTGTCAGCGGTACTTCATCAAAACCTAAAGCGTGTACAAGATAAGCCATTTGGGACATTATTCCATCTACATCATGGCAAACTCAATTGACCAGTCGAAAATTACGCTCTATCGTGGCTCTGACGAAGCAGGCCGTTTCGTATGGTCGCCGTTTGGTAAGCAATATCAACCCCCAAACTGCACCAAGACATGCTAACTTCATATCAGTCTCCAAAGTCGAATTTCGTCTTCGCACCTCCAATACAACTTATGCGCGCGCTACTGGCTCCGCAGCCACAGGGCCCAAAGGCAAGATACCATATGTGGACGTCGATACGCCCGGCCAAGTCACCACTCACCTTGCCGACTCGACGCTCATTCTGAAAAGCCTCGTCAAATCAGAGTTGATCAAAGATGTCAATGCCGCCTTAAGCCCTGCTCAAAGGGGTATCGATCTAGCTATCCGGGGCCTTCTTGAGGAAAAACTGTACTTCCTCCAAGCGCACGAACGCTGGATCGTCAACTACGAGAGCATGCGCGACCACATACTCGCCGCGGTCCCACTTCCACAGCGCCTCACCGTGGGAGAACACGTGAAAGCCAATATCGCAAATAAACTGGACCTACAAGGCACGGGCCGCTTCACCTACCCTGAAATCCGTGAAGCTATCAGAGATATCTGGGATGGGTTGAGTGGGCTGTTAGAGGCCGCGAAGGCAAATGCAGGCGAGGGAGAAGTATTTTGGGTGCTTGGGGGCCTAGAGCCGAGTGAAGCTGATGCCACAGTTTTTGGATTTGCGGTCAGTGTACTTGTTGTTGAGGCTGGACCAGAAAGTAAGGAGTTGGTGAGGCATGAGTTTCCGGTGGTGGTCGAGTATGCGAAGAGGATCTGGGAGAAGTGGTTTGAGGACTACGCATTCCCAGTTTAAAGTATGCCTAGATACAATTGGAAGCGGTATTGATAGGGCGAGTATAGTCGTTTATCGTGTCGTTTGACGTGTGTGACGTAATCTGTTGATTGCTGCCTTTTCTTACAACCACGCCTCCTCCCGTTCACTCTTCCCCGCCCACTCTTTGCCAAACCTAACAATCCACTCACGATTTCCTCGGCTATACACTCCACAATATTCCAGAAGTACCCGGGATCCAAAACGCTCACCACAATGAAGCTCATACTCCTCTTCACTGTCCTCGCAACTCTCCCCGCCAGCCAAAGCCAGGGTCTTAGAAATTGCGGCAAATTTTGCGCGAGGAAGTGGAGCGATTGCATGATAGTAAGTATACAACTACACTTCGTGGGTTAAGAGATGATGATCGATGCTGATAAGTGGATAGGAGAACTGCTGGCTCTACGATTATGGATGTCCCAAGGTCTGCATATTCAGGATTTGCGAGGGGCTGGCAAATGTGAGTTCTTAGCGATTAGGGATAAGTTCAGAGGGGCAATGTGTGGACGTCGAAGCTGATATATGCATACAGGATTGCTCCGGCTGTGAATATTGCTAGATCGGGGTAACGAAACTCCTCAATGCGGGACGGAGCGCAAAGTACGGACGTGCGATTGTCTGGCATTGTGGAGATCATACCCATACGGTGTGAATCTGGATATGAAGCAGTCTTACTGGGCCTAACATAACAATTGCTTGCACACTGCGTGGTGGGTATCAAAATCTCTCTTTTGCAACCGTGCTCCTCATATATGCAGCAGACCAAATCAAAATGCAGTATGGAAGCTTCGTGAAAAGCATATACAAACTTCTACACATTGCATAATTCAAGCCTAGTCTACATCTCTCACCTTCACCTTTACTCTATCTTCCCTCGCACGTACAGTGGAGTGATATAGATAGTAAGCGTGTCGTTGCCCCTTAAGTCGTGCGAGCTAGATCCAACACTAAAGGTGTAGTCTCTAGACACAATAGCGCAAGATTGAGCTGCAAACCCCCAGTAGCTGACATCACGGCGACGCAGACTGAATGTACTCTTCGGGTCTTGCACCTCGCGTGGATCATTACATCACAGCGTAGGTATTTGATATTTTCGGCCTTTGGAGCAGGTACATTCCACAACTTTCCTGGGCGTATATGTTGAAGAGAATACAGAAGGACTTCTCTGGCGTCATCGCCGCTACGCGCGCTTCCCAAGCACATCCCGAATACAAGTTGATCATGTTCGAGAATTATTTGAAACGAGTCAGCATACGCCTCTGTCAAGCAAAGCTAATGACTCGCCTAGATGTTGCTGTGCCGTTTCCCTTTTGTATTAAACCTAACTCGTAAATCCTATATATGCAGCCAGAACAATGGCATGCCTCTCATAGGATCCTGTTGGGATACAATGGCTTGTATATATAATCACCCGGTGAACCCTAGAGATACTAAACCCCGTGTAGCACTGAGGCATTACTCGGACGAAAGCCGCCGACTTCTGCGCCGTTCGAGGCAACAATCCCACTTCTATGAGACTTAGATAACTGCAATATCAGCTGCCACCTACCTGTGTTTGGATGAGGTAGCCTTTATAATAGGAATAATGTTGAACGTTGATATTGAATATACAGACATGAAATTGGGATTCGAATCGTCTATTCACAGTTTAGCTCCTCTCAACTTTATTTTCCAGTCTTCTTTGATCATGTCTGCACACTTCTCCCCAATAGCATACGCGACAGCCTGCGGATGTCCGTTGTTGAGCTTTGGCATGATACTGCAGTCAGCTATTCTTAACCCAGTAACACCCTTTACTCGCAACCTAGCATCGACAACAGAGCCCGGGTCTGAGGAAGGTCCCATCTTACATGTTCCAGCTGGATGAAAACATGTCGTAGCGTTCTCCCGAACGAACTTCTCCCATTGCTCCAACTCAGTGAACCCTATATGTTCCGCTTGCGGTGGCCAGGCACCTAAGATCAAATCCCTTGTACCCTTCCCTTCAAGCATGATTTCGGCACCTAACTTGCATGCCTCAGAGTACACCAAGACGTCTAGCGGATCTGAAAGCCAGTTGTGTTGGACGACAGGATTATCCTTTGGATCCTTGCTTGCAAGCTTGACATAACCTCTTGAACGTGGTGAGAAGAGCTCGATGATATTCGCAAACGCGCTCTTTCCCTCTGGTGGCGGATTCGCATAATGTTTCGGCGCAGCATATCTCTCCGTCGTGAAGTATTCGATATGTGGCTGATTTGGTAGTAAACCCATCGGATCTCGACCCGTAGCCTTCATCGATTTTTCCAATGCATCATTCCACAGTTTGTGTTTCTTCAATCGCTGGTCCAACCTCGTGAAAGCAAAAGCACCAAAGTGCGACCGCGAAAGTGTTCCGCTGCGAGATATTCGCCATTCTTCCCGTGCAGTGTCGAATTTGTTGCCTTGGAAGAGATGGTCGGTCGTGTAGCCTTGCTTTGACTCGTAGAAGGCGAAGACAGTGAGGTGGTCTTCAAGATTCTTTCCTACCCCAGGGACATCTACAAGCGGTTGGATGCCGACTTCATAAAGGTCCTCTTTTGGCCCGATGCCGGACAATAAGAGCGTTTTGGGCGAATTGTAACTGCCGAGACAGAGTATCACTTCGTTGCGGCAGCGGAAGATGCGCTTTTTGCTGTCTGATGAGAGGGTCTCGACACCAATGGCTTGTAAGTTTGAGTTGAGCATTACGCGCGTAACGGTTTGGGAAAACAATTTAGTGACGTTATTGTGCCTCCACCTCTTCGACTCATCAAACCGATCGCGCAAATACTCACCACCGGTCATCCTCTCTCCTTTCCACACGCTCCTCGTACAATGCCCACATCCCTCCACTGTCTCCCCACTCGCAAACATATCCGGTACAACCGGCAGTCCCTTATCCACAAAACTCTCCATAACCTTATCTGATATGGGCGCATTGGGATGGACAGTCGTATGTATAGGTCCACTCCTTCCATGACTGTTCCAATCTGTCTCAAAATCCGTATCTGGATGAAAAGTTTCGGATTTATTGAAGTAATGCCACATAGTCTCGCTGTCCCAGCCGGGGCAGTTGAAGGTCGAAGGATCGGCCCAATCGTCGAAGTCCTGTTTCATACCGCGCACCATGAGCGTTCCATTTACAGCTGAAGAACCACCGAGAAATTTTCCGCGCGAGAGTTTCTGGATGCGTGCGTGCGTGGAGGGATGGGGTGTGCTGTGTAGATTCCAGTCGTGGGGGCCGTCAAAATTTAGGGACCATCCTCCAACCTGTGTCCAGAGCATCAGTAGAGTTTGAAAGGTTGTAGGAAGAGGCTTTGTACCATTTGTGTATTCTCCAGCTCGAGGTTGTCTTCTCCGGCTTCAATTAGGAGGATGTTGAGTGAAGTGTCTTCGGCAAGGCGCGCGGCGACGACAGGCCCGGCAGTGCCTCCGCCACAAATGATGAAGTCGTATTCTCCAGTTGCTGCCATCTCGATATTGAGTCTCTTTCAGTAGCAGTGTCTTCCGTTGAGCGAGTGGGAGGAGAGCAGTATTGAAAGCTTTCTCTAGGTAGTTATTCACATAAGCTTCTCCGCATCTCCAAGGTTTCCCCATCGCAACCCCCTTTGACCCCGTCTGAGATGTCCGCATCCTTGCTGGTGCGATGTTTTGGGGAAGATGACGTCGAACTTCGAGGTGTCGGTCGCGGTTCTACATTTCCGGATCCAAGATTCGCGCGGCGCGGCTCGTGCATGAGTGCACTTCCCCGCATTATCACCGCCTACCTGCGAAGGTATGCGCCAAACCCTCCGAGAAGGTACAAGCTCGTTGAATAGTTACGGAGCAACAAACTAAGTAGGAACTGATCTACAGCAACCCCAACTTAAACATTGTGGGGAATGCGGGGAAGCGAAGGTTGTTGAGCTTGCGTGCGGAGCATTGTTTAAGGCAGTCGATGCGTGGATCATCATCTTATAGTCAGGACATTTAATCGCTTTTTTGCGATCGATACTCTCACTCTCGAAGCTTTCGTGAAGGAACTCGATCATCTTTTAGAGATGGTGAAACGAAATCGATATGCGACCGGTGTGTCGCTCTTCGCGGCTTTGGGCTCTCTGACAGTAAGCCTTGCGTATTCGTTGTGGTTGAATGAGTGCATGTTGACGATATCAAGTACGGCTATGGTGCCTCTATCATTGCACAAACTATCGGCCAGCCAATGTGGTACAAAGACTTTAATCTTGCGCAGGACGGGCCTGGATTAGCTCATACCAATGTCGTCACAGGACTCATGTAAGGTCATCATGTTGCTGTTTAGAAACTGTTACTTATCTTCTTACAGGAACGGCCTATTCTCCACTGGAGGCGGGCTTGGCGCACTCTTCACTGCATGGACTACGCACGTGTTTGGTAGACTGAAGACAATACAGATTGCCTGCGTAGTCTGCATCCTCGGTGCTGCCCTAATGACGGGCTCCACTGATATCGCTATGTTTCAGGCAAGCCGATTCATCATGGGATGGGGAATCGGTATGATGGTTTGCGGCGGTGAGTAAAAACCGACTTGAAAGTTATTGAACCGTATGCTGATGCGACCAGTACCGCTCTACCAATCTGAACTCGCAACCCCTACACATCGTGGACGCCACGTCGGCTTCCACGGCATGGCTCTAGCAATCGGCTATGCGCTTACAGGTTTTATTGGCTTCGGCTGCTACTACGCTTCTACATCCAGCTTTCAGTGGCGGTTTCCCTTCGCCTTCCAACTCATTCCCGTACTTATTCTCCTCGCGGGCAGTTTCAAGTTGCCCGAGAGTCCTCGATGGCGTAAGTCTTCATCCATCCCATTATCTATCAAGAATCGCTTACTGAACGATCGTTCAAGTCTTGTCTAAGGGCCGCAAAGAGCACGCATGGATCAACTTACAGCGCCTCCATGCCGACCCTTCTGACCCAGAAGACACCTTCGCCATGAAAGAGTTCTACCAAATGACACAACAATTTGTACTCGAGCAACAACGACGAAAGCAGCTCAATGTCACGCACTGGTGGGACTTCTTCAAGCGCAAGTCGTTTTTACATCGTGTCGCCATCGGCATGGGTTCCCAGCTCATCAACGTCGGCACTGGAAACCTTGTAGTGAACAACTATCAAGTTTCTCTTTACAAACGACTAGGAGTCACAGGCGGTATTCCCATCTTACTAATTGCCTTTTGGAACTGTGTGGGTTTGTGGGGTAATACGACGTCTGCGTTCTTTATCATGGATAAATATGGAAGAAAGCCATTCTACATGTTAGGTATCGCCGGCTGCGGGATATGCCTCATATTTGAGGCAGCATTGACGAAATATTATGTTGAAAGTGGAAGCGATAATCGCGTTGGACTGGGCTTCGGCGTCTTCTTTATATTTTTGTACGTGGCATTTTATAGCAGCTGCATGGACAATCAGCAGTATGTGGTAAGTGCCTCGAGGACGCTCTGATCTTATGAGACTACTGCTAATTACTTGTTATGTTAGATCTGCAGCGAAGTCTTCCCGATGGAGACGAGAGGTATCGGAGTCGCCCTGAGTCTCTTCGGACAGTTTGCCGGCACAGCACTCTTCGTCGGCGTCGCTCCTACAAGTCAGTATTTGATTTCGCATATTGACGAGTTGCATACCTAATGAACCCTAGGTTTTGCCGCCATCGGCTGGAAATTCTACCTCGTCTTCATCTGCCTCTGCGCTATCAATATCTTTGTTGTTTGGCACTTCTACCCCGAGACCAAAGGCCTCTCACTTGAGGAGATAGACGAACTGTTCGGTGATCCAGTAGCTGTTCATCTAACAGATGCAAATAAAGATCAGATGGAGGAACTACAAAGAGAAATTCGAGGGTTTGTGGTACCGAGTGAGAAGGATGTGGAGGTGCCTGAGAGTCGAGTGAAAGATGGAGAGAAGGCAAGTGCAGAGAGACTTAGTGTGTATAGAGAGGATTAAAGAATGTATGGATGTTCTAAAGCAGGAAAGAAGGATGATAGTAAACGCATCGAGCGTTGTTTCTGGAAGAAAGGATAGTTACCCTTCAGTGGTACTTTCACGGCCTAGTACACACGTCCCAGTATTTCCGGTTCAAGCTAGCCTAGCGTGCCTTGAAATTCATCAATATCTCTCCACGACTTTCACGGAATGTCTCTCGGACTTATTGAGGACCAGAATACATCAGAAAACCAAGGTGCCTAAAGAGTGGTGAGTATTACATTCTAGGATGTACCGAGCGGTGATACAAACTACGCAGACACACCTCTCATCCTCTTGTCCGTTTTTGTACTCAAAGACAGCGAGATATAGTGCGTACGAAAGAGATCCCCCCTCTCACGTAAGCCGTTGGTAGAACCTTATACACACACTAACAATCCACGATCATGGAATGACACCACGCTAAGCCGGGGAAGGCAGCTCCAAAGCGGCTTCGATGCGGGGAAACCAACCTCCTGCATGCCGATGTTTCTGCCCACACAACCATCGCGCATAAAACCAGCATCCGTGCCTCCGTATTCCCTCGTTAGCTGCTCTTTCGAGCGAAAGCCAAGCCGATGGCACCTGTCGGTGCTCGTCCGACGGTCAGCCACCTACGTTTGCGACGTGATGGCAAGTTTCTTTGTACAAACGAATGACCAGAGCTTTGGCGCTCAAGTCAGGCGATGCATAAAGAGGGGTGGGGCACTCTTTGCGATGGAGTACGTAGACTGGATTGCTCCTTCGTGACTCCAATTGATTATCCGGCGTCATCATGAAGGTAGTACAGATCTCGTGGACGGCTGTAAGCCTGGCTGCGCTGCCATTGGCATCGGCGCTGTATGAAAATGGATCCATCATTGCGCCCTGCGACTCGCCTATCTACTGCTATGGTGATCTCCTGCGCGAGATTGAATTGGCGCGCCCGTTTGCGGACTCGAAGACGTTCGTGGATCTGTAAGTGTATCGTCAATTGAACAGAGAATGTAAGGCTGATTGGAGGTTAGACCAACCACGCGCCCCCTGAACGAGGTCATCGCGGCTTTCAATCAGCTTGAAAAGCCGATTCAAAATAACACTGCCCTGAACGACTTTCTCTCTCAGTACTTTGGCCAGGCTGGGAGCGAGCTCGAAGCAATCCCCACTACTCAGCTGGAGACGCAGCCCGACTTCCTTGACGGCATCAACAGCACTACCGTCGCCGAGTTCGTATCCAAGGTCATTGACATTTGGCCCGACCTTACGCGACGATACGTCGGTGCTTCAAACAACTGCACAGAATGTGTCAATTCGTTCTTGCCTGTTAACCACACATTCGTAGTCGCAGGCGGTCGTTTCCGAGAACCATACTACTGGGATTCATTTTGGGTTATCGAAGGCCTTTTACGTACCAAGGGCTCCTTCACTCAGATCGCGGAGAATATCATCGAGAACTTTCTGGATTTCGTAGAGAGTTTTGGGTTTGTGCCGAACGGGGCGAGAAAGTACTATTTGAATCGGTCGCAGCCACCGCTACTCACACAGATGGTAAGGGTATATGTGGAGTATACGCAGAATTATACGATTTTGGAACGGGCGCTGCCATTGCTGGAAGCAGAATATGAGTTTTGGGTAAACAATCGAACGGTCACTCTAGAACGTGTGGGTAGGAACTTTACCTTGGTAAGTCTCTGGATCCTGTGTAGTTGCCTATGACTTACAATGCGTAGAACCACTACGCTGTTCTCAACTCTCAACCGCGTCCAGAATCTTATTATGAAGACTATGCCACGGCTAACAACCAATCCTACTACAACGAAGAAGGCCAAATCTTTAATGCCACTCACAACCTTAACGACACACAGAAAGCCCAGCTCTACGCAAACCTTGCCTCTGGCGCCGAAAGCGGATGGGATTATTCCTCACGCTGGCTCGCCAACCCCGAGGATGCCGTCTCTGACACATTCTTCCCACTACGCTCATTAAACACCGTCAACATCATCCCAGTCGACCTAAACTCCATACTATACTACAATGAAATCACCATTGCCGATTTCCAGCGACGCACAGGAAACTACTCTGCCGCCAAAGTATGGGCTGATCGCGCTGCCCAGCGGAGCGAAGCCATGACCGCGCTCCTTTGGGATGCCGAGCACTACAGTTACTTCGATTACAACCTCACGTCCGGGGCAAAGAACATCTACATTATCGCTGACAATACAACTGTGCGTGACGATCTCACTGGTGCTCCCGCGGGCCAACAAGTCTTCTTCAACCCTGCGCAATTCTACCCTTTTTGGACCGGCGCCGCACCTGCGGAAGTCAAGAACGATCCTACAGCAATGCGTCGCGTCTATGCGCGCATTGAAGAACTTCTCGAGAACCGCCCTGGTGCGATCGCGGCTTCAAATCTTCAAACAGGACAGCAGTGGGACGAACCGAATGTCTGGCCACCCCTCGAGTATATCATTATCCAAGGCCTTCTCAACACACCTCTCGAATCTGCCACATCTTCTGAACAAACAACCACAGACTACGTCTGGACCCAAGACCTCGCACTCAAGCTCTCCCAGCGCTATCTTGACAGCACATTTTGCACGTGGCGCGTGACGGGCGGCTCAACATCGGAGACTGCGCAATTGCAGGGCGCACAGGGTAACGGCACCATGTTTGAGAAGTACAGTGACGAGAGCACGAATGCAAGGGGTGGGGGTGGAGAATACACTGTTGTGGAAGGTTTTGGGTGGACGAATGGAGTGTTGATATGGGCGGCGGATATCTTTGGGGAGCAGTTGAAGACGCCGGATTGTGGGAACATCTCGGCGGTGGAAATCCCGGGAACTAAGAGAAAGAGGAGTGCAGTTGAACTTCACAGAAGGGATGCAGCTTGGGTGAAGGAATTTAACTAAGGACAGAGGTTCGATGAATACATCGTCGGCAAATGGATAATCTAACGGATGGGCAGATGTATGTTCATGATGATGGCTTCTCCTTGTGACGTAAATATTTCATCAAGTGATTTAATTGTCCTATTAAAGTGGAAACTAAACTCTACCATAGTAGACAAAACACATGCGAATGATGAATAATGATGAATTTCGGAAACGACGCCAGCAGGTCATCTGAGTGAGTACATTCGGCCGCCCCGAAGGAGCACAACGCTTTCTTATCTTAACCGTATTGGTGTATGTCTACTAATAAGAAGAAGGAAGCTAGTGGCTCATATCTTCATTTCGGCCTTATTATTACTCAGGCACACAAACTCTATCTCCTCACTACCGTTGGTGGAACTCTCTCGGGACATAGCCAAACGGAATACACCACAAAAAGCCCCCGCACTAACTTCATAACACCTACATAAAGGAAGATTAACCTACGCATTAGTCGAGGTAAAACAATTCCACCTCCCGTGTCCCCCTCCCCCCACCATGTCCGATCTCGTTCCCGTGCCTGATCGGGCACTAACTGGAAAAGGCGAGGCAAGCGACGAAAACAAGGTTCGCAAGTCTCGGAAGACCGATCTTGATCACCGCACCGGCCAATGGTTCTTGTTGTACACATGGAAAGCAGCATGTTTCAGCTACCGCATAGTCTCTTGCAACTGGTCTCGACTAGGCCCAGAGAAGTTTAGGGTATAATCGTCTAGAGGCCTATCAGATAGCCAGGATTGAGCTATGTGGGGCGTTGCCGTTAACCTTAAGCCTTCGTACAGATGCTAAGGCATATGAAAACGCCCCACATAGCTCAATCCTAGCTATCTGATAGGCCTCTAGACGATTATACCCTAAACTTCTCTGGGCCTAGTCGAGACCAGTTGCAAGAGACTATGCGGTAGTATTTGGCTAGTCAAAATGTCACAATGTCATGATGTCTAGGCCATTCACCTTCCGAGGCTACACGAGTCGCATGAGTGCAGTGGAAGAAGCTGTGGTGGCGAAGAAGTATCAATTTGTCTCTGAAGATAGCAATTGCTCATGATTTCTTGCGTACAATTCGTAGACGACTGATAAACGTCGTGTAGTTACTACCTTCGAGTGGAAGTTGGTCAGGCATGTGTACAGCTCTTCTTGCACGGTAAGCCACCCAACAGATCTGAAGATTAATAATAGTTCTGTCACTGTCACTGACATTCTCTCCGGCTATGTTTCGCACCCATGCTCCTGCGGGGGCAACTATTTGTATCCCTAAGACACGAATTCTGACTAGGGTACATCATAGCATGTGTTCATGGAGAACAGCCAAGGTCGGAAAGTATGATAAATTCCCCATCGCACTTCGTCTCATCAGCCAGATAGATCTTGATTCTCCAGTGGAGCCCTTCTGAGATATTGGAGATGGCGGAAAATAATGCGACTACGGTGGTGGGAACGATGTGGACGCTCAATACGGTTGCGTTGGTGGCCATTGTGGCGAGGACGTATTTGAAGTTCCAGCACGGGAGGGCGATTGCGGCGGATGACGGGATGCTGTGGTTCTCTTGGGTATGATTTCCTATCTTTCCAAAGGATAGGATGCGGGACTGAATTATTGCAGTGCCTTCTCACCATATACACGGCGCTCACACACGTATCAACTACGTACGGACTCGGCTACCACTTCCACGATATCCCCGACGAGGACCTGATGCCTGCGAACAAATTCCTAACCATTGGCGAATTCTTCGCTGTCCTCGCGCTGCAAGCCAGTAAAACGTCCTTTGGTATAACCCTGCTCCGCCTCGTCACCCAGCGCAACCTCAAATGGGCCATCTGGTTCATCATCGTCACGCTCAATATTGTCATGGGTCTCGATGCCATTTTCGTCTTCGCTTCATGTACCCCGACAGAGAAAATCTGGGACCCGACCTTGGCCGGCAAATGTTGGAAGCCGGAGGCTGTGGTTAACGTGTCGATCTTTGCGGGCGTATACTCTGGAGTTATGGATCTTCTGTTAGCGGTAATCCCGATCTTCATCTTGAAACCGCTGAAGATGGGGGTGCGGGAAAAACAAGCGATCTGTTTTGCGATGAGCTTGGGTATCTTTGCCGGCATCGCCGCCTTCGTCAAGTCGGGCTATATCCCGCAGCTGGGGAGAAGGGATGATGTAACCTGTAAGGCTTTCCCTTTCCACGTCCATGTAGCACTGCATCAGACACTGACGGCGTGATAGTCTCGTCTCATAGAATCCTTATTTGGGCTGCTGCCGAGGCCTCCATCACCATCATCGCGACATGCGTCCCCTACTTCCGTCTCACGATATGCCATCGCGCTGGTACGCATCCCGCACGTGGTTACGAGATCCAGGACGAAGAGCTGCATATGAGTCGCGTTGTTCTCAACCTCAAGGACGCAAATGGATCGAGTACGGAGTGGACAGGGCTGTGTGAAGGGAAGAAGGTTGCTGTGCCTGAGAAAGTGAAGAGAGCGTCCGGGATCATGATTAGCAACCACTCGAAGAGCATGAGTGCGGGGGCAGAATCTTGGGATGTGCACACGGACCATTTGGCGGATAGCAAGTCGTAGTGCCAAACGGCGTGTATACGTGGCTGGAGTACGAGGCCCTTCTCCGGTCTTGGTATACAGAAAAACGGAAAGAAAAACGGAAAGAAAAACGTCACATTTGAAGTAGGTACCGGCCGAAAGCTGCATTCTAGTAGATCTTCAAAAATCCAGAGCGTGAATTTGTTCAGTCCGTCTCCAGACCGCGTCGGGCCGCAAGGAACGGTGTGGCGGAGTTGGTGATCAGCTATCTTCACGATATCCACCGGCCTGTTTTCCTCTCTATTATTACCTTGGTATCTGCATAATTAGCGGATGCTTGATGGTCAAGAGTCGAACCAGTTGGGCACCCGATACTGCTCTTTCGATACAGCAGTATGCATCGCCTTGTAATAATCAGGCGAGCAGGTTACCATCGGAGCTAGTCTAAGGGA
Source organism: Massarina eburnea CBS 473.64 (assembly GCA_010093635.1). Taxonomy (NCBI): domain Eukaryota; kingdom Fungi; phylum Ascomycota; class Dothideomycetes; order Pleosporales; family Massarinaceae; genus Massarina; species Massarina eburnea. The sequence goes on along the minus strand of MU006793.1, from coordinate 669,362 downwards.
CTGTTTCATCGCTTCACTCGGGGTTGGCAAGTGCCACATTGCCAAGGATAAATTTTCTCAAGAAATGCGCGTCGACGTAAGAGCCGTGGGGAAGGCGAAGACTTGACCTGTTCGATTTGAGGATCGAGAGGATCTAGAAGGCTGATAAGAAGGCACAAGAGATGATAGAGACTTGCTACAAGGCTGCATTCGAGGGCATAGAGCGTACAACGAAGCGAGATGTACGTTGAGCAGCGCTAGAAGGCTTAGTTGGACTAGACTACGAGGCTCTAAACTGGAAGCGATAAGCGCTGCCGTCGCCAAGCCTGTCCGGGGCATCAACTGCTTTACAAGGGTGGAGCATGAACGGGTTGCCCCCTCCCCCTGTCGCCCTTAGCGTCTTGGCCGAAAAGACGGCCGATTTCTCAACTCTCTGAGAGTCAATTTTGACG
>MU006793.1:494067-667516 GCA_010093635.1 Massarina eburnea CBS 473.64 | reverse complement strand
CGTCAAAATTGACTCTCAGAGAGTTGAGAAATCGGCCGTCTTTTCGGCCAAGACGCTAAGGGCGACAGGGGGAGGGGGCAACCCGTTCATGCTCCACCCTTGTAGTATGAAATGGGGCGAGAAGCAACGAAAGTGGAGCTCCAAGTGCCGTAGTAGAAACAGATACGTGTAGCGTCCGCACCTCGGTAAGAAACGGGGAAACGTGTGTCACGGACCAAAGTTCTACCGGGCCGGCAGGATTCTCCCTGTACGTCATGAAGGTATGTAAGGTATGTATCGTCTGCAGAATCTGCAGAATCTGCACAGTGGCGAGGACAGGCCCGAAGACGGTAGGCATCATCCCTCGTCGACATAAGCTTTCTGTCTGACCTTCAAGCTCCCACTGCCCGTCTTCCAAGCTCCCGGAATGCATCTATCGATTTTACCCGACGCAGGGTCTGTCTTCTAGAACGAGATCACACCACAGAGAGGTCACTTCACCGCATCGAGAGGAGCATCGTGGTCGACAAATAGCTCCCTTCGAACGGAGTCCTTGGGCGGGGCGACGAGTAAGGCGCGGTAAATTATACAGCGTCTGGCCATCCAGGCGATAGATTGGCCATATCAGCTACATTATTGGGGGTGGGCACCCGGCTTACCATAACGTGACAGTGACGGGAGGTCCCTATGGGAGCATCCAGGCGTGGTTCGGAGCCTTGCAGACAGCCACGGGCGCAGCAGAAAAGGCCGGAAAGCAAAACAGCATCAAGATATCTCCCGGCGATGGCGTGAATAATATGCTGCTCGCAGGAATAAGTAGGTATTATTTCCCCAAACTGCCGAAGACCGGCCGTTTCGAGAGTTCGACAGATAACGGGCTGCGACACGTACCTCTCATACCGTCTGCCGAAATTGTTCCGATCGGTTCTCCGACCTCAAGCCGAAAAAGTCTGCAACACCGATCCACTATCCACTCTACCGGCCAGACTCGGCTTGAACGGGTGCACCGTGACGTCGTTTTCAAGATGCGAATTCCTACACATCTGCCGCGATACGCATCGCCTTGCGAAGCGTTTTCGAACATCACAAAGGATTCACTCTCGCGTACATAATTGCTCGGGAGTGGACCCCAACATGCGACTAGACGGACATCCCACGTGGGGCATCACACTCCTCGTACCATCACAACTCACCAAGTATCGGTGAGGCGCGGAACATGAGGCTGAAAATAAATTTTACAAGACCCACTCAAGTCTCGCCAACACTCAACAAACTATTGTATCCATGACTGAACCAGGTTTCGTCGGATAGGGGCCTTCAGTAGAGGCATTGCCCCGTCGGCCGACACTCAGAGACTTCACCTCACATGAGCTGTGGAACCCAGCATCCCCCAGAGTCTAAACAGTGGTACTGGATCAAATCCCTCGCTGTCTCCATTCTTTCATCATTGTTCCCCCCTTTCCCCAAACCCCGTCATTTCTTAATCGTCCCCAAACCCCGTACTTATATCTTCATCCGCCCACACGTTTCTTCCCCGTGCCACCTTTTACACTTATCCTTTTAGTATCCTTCAACACCAGTCCTACTTGGACTCCACCTCTGCCATGAAATTATTTAGTAAGGGTCAGGGAGAAACGGAGGAGGTGCATGAGAAGGGCACGCCGGACAGCAACAACACACCGGCTTTAACTCCTCCACGGGGTAACTCCGCAACAGAGGACCGAGATGCACCTGGCAGGGTGCCCGTCATCGCCGTGGTTCTTGGAGCTGTCGCCAGTATCGGTGGCTTCATGTTCGGATACGAGTCTGGTCAAATATCCGGTTTCCTCGCCATGTCCGACTTCATCGACCGTTTCGGTGATAATGGCCAATTCTCTGCCATTCGTCAAGGTACCATCGTCGGTTTGCTCGCGTAAGTCTCCTTTCTACTGCATGTTCAAGGACTGCAATACTGACAATCTCTCAGTGTCGGTACTCTAATGGGCTGCCTGGGTTCTGCACCTCTCGCTGATACGTTCGGACGTCGCCTTACCATTTCCATGTCCGCTTTCTTCTACATTCTCGGCGTCATTATCGAAATTACCAGCGAGACTGTGTGGGTCCAGTTCGCCATGGGACGTTTCGTAGCTGGTCTGGGTATCGGTTCCCTGTCCACCGTCGTCCCCATGTACCAATCCGAGTCGATCCCCAAGAAGATTCGTGGAGCTACCGTCGCTTCTTACCAGCTCCTCATCACTCTCGGTATCTGGACAGCCTACATGGTCAACTTCGGCACCTCAAAGGATTACACAAACAGCGCGCAGTGGCGTGTTCCCAACGGTCTGTCCGCGCTCTGGGCTATCATCCTCGGTAGCTCCATCCTCTTGCTACCGGAGTCTCCCCGTTACGCCTACCGCAAGGGTCGCATCGACGAGGCACGTGCCAACATGGCTCGTCTCAACGGTGTGGGGCCCAACTCAGCCCTCATCGATGCCGAGATCGCCGAAATTCAAGAGAAGCTCGAGGCCGAATCCGCCGGCGGTGAGCACGCTTGGTATGAAGCCTTTACTGGCCCGCGCATGCTGTACCGTGTCATTCTTGGCATGATCCTGCAGGCTGGTCAACAGCTTACCGGTGCCAACTATTTCTTCTACTACGGAACCACCATCTTCGCGGCCACTGGAATCGACAACAGCTACGTTACCTCCATCATCTTGGGTACCGTCAACGTCATCGCAACCGTTGTTGGAATATGGATCGCAGAGAACGTTGGAAGGAGGAAGGCTATGATGGCCGGTGCCGCATGGATGGGCATATGTCTCTTCATCTACTCCTTCGTCGGTCACTTCATGCTTGATCACGTGAACCCGCTGTCCACCCCCCAGGCCGGAAACATTATGATCGTCTTCACCTGCCTCTTCATCGCCGCCTTCGCGACCACCTGGGGTCCCCTCGTGTGGGCCATCGTCGGTGAACTGTACCCAGCCCGTTACCGCGCTACCTGCATGGCTGTCGCAACCGCTGCCAACTGGTTGTTCAACTTCCTCATCTCTTTCTTCAGCACCTTGATCACCAACAACATCGACTACTACTACGGACTCGTCTTCGGAGGCTGCTGCTTCACCCTCTTCATCGTCGTTTACTTCTTTATGATCGAGACGCAAGGCCGTTCGCTCGAGGAGATTGACACCATGTACATGCTACATGTGAACCCGATCACCAGCGCCAAGTGGGATAGCTCGAGCTTGAGCAAGGATGGTCTGGTGGACACGGATCGTCTGCATCTTGGCCCTGGTGGAAGGACGTTCAGCAAGGCTGAGCAGGGACAGCCGCGGGAGGGCGTCCTGGTGACGAATGAGAACGTGACGGTGTAATGGATGATTGATTTGAGAACAGTATGAGTTACGGAGAACATTTTAATACCATTGGGATTGAAGCGCGAGTCGCTATTCATGTATACAGAGTATTTCATAACGGTCTTAACAGAAGTAATGCAAGAGAAGTAAAATCGAGTAATCTACCATACTTTGTCATGTTGTCAGTGAACGCCTCGCCTCGTCTGGCAACAAACCTGTCGATCAGCTCGTGGGAAAAACGCGGGGCCCCGCACTCAGAACATGCAGGTTCCAGCCAGAAACGCAGCGCATCTTCACCAAACCATGGTACATACACAAACCATGATTCCTGTGGCGATCGCGGGGTTAAGTTTCGAAACGGGACGTTGGCGCCGGAAAGCTGACTCCCGTCAAGCTTCTTTACGCGAGAAGGAGCTTCCTTGCAGATTTTTTTTTTGCGTGTAGAAATAGAAACGGTTAGGTATTGGTGGGGATGATTCTGCAAGAGGGGTGGTTTGGGTTAGTGCTCCGTGAGTCCGCATGCGACGACGCGGGAGTATGAACAGAAGGGAACGTTGGATTGTATCCTTGTAAGTTGGATCACAGGGAAAAGGTGCGGACTTGATGACTTGCTTGTGGCCTATCCAATCTGATCAAGAAACCTTCACGGACGCATCGTCGCCTTTTTCTCTCTCAGTACCCACTGTTAACCACAATCTACAATGTATCTCGCCACTCTGGTCCATTTCCTTCTTCTCGATCTCACATCTGCCCCTCCATCACGCATCTCTCCCCGTGCTACTGATTTAGGTCTACAAGTCCGGTCTGAAATTGACGTCCTCAACTCATCCATCATCGAACTGATCAGCGCCGTCAACGCTTTCGACGGCACACTCCTCAATGTAATCCCACAATCCCTCGCCGTCGTTATTGCAAGCGGGAAAGTCGATACAATGACCGTAAGGACGACGTGGTTGACCCAGACCAGTACGAATTCTACCGAGGCGGAAAGTAGCAGTATCGTTACTACGTTGGCGAGTTTAATTACGGCGATTGCGGGGATCGTGTTCTGGGAATATGGGAATAGAGATGCAGGTTGGAGTATAATATGCAACTACTAATCAGCGATGCAGTATCAGTTGTTCAAGAAGACGCTCGAGGCGCTTATTGTATTGCTTAATTTGAAAACGTCAAAGACACATACGGAAAATTCGATTGTGGCATTGGTTCCAAAGGTAACAGTGACTTGGGCGCCGTATTTGACCTTGGGCCAGGGTATTCTTGATGAGGATTTCGACAAGGCGATTTCCGTTTACAGTGCTTGATTTGTGCAGAATCCTGATATAGGATCATGTCCGAGTTTCAAACACTTACTATGCCCTTTAATGGCATTGCTCCGTCTCCTATCGAACCTGCAGTGTCTAGACTAACGTAGACATGCGATTCTTTTGATATGCACATCTCTAGCAGCACAATCCAAAAGCAGAAACTCACTGAGATTCGCTACCTAGACCTATAACTTAATCATAAGATATGGTTTTGTTACACGGCATCTAGTATCGCACCCGCCTCCCAACACCACCTATTGTTCAATTTTCCGCCAGCCTCAGATCCCTGTACTCGTCAAATACTTCGCATTTAAGGATGCTTGGCCGTTTCCTAAATGCCGGTTCAATACGTTTTACCAGATATTGACCAATCACATCTTCTCTTGTTGATTAGCCTGCACCTATTGCTTTCCCAGCCTGTCCGTTCAATATCAAATTATATAGTCTCCAGATTCCCAAAAGCAAAATTTCTCCGCAGAAGATGGCTATATACCATGCCAAAACCCGATGTAGTTTGAATTTCGCATGTAGATATCAGTCATTTAGTCCTGCCATCCTTCTAGTGAGCTAAATACAAAGTCGACAAGATGCTCCTCCTCACTCTTACAACCCTTCTATCCAGCCATGCCATTCTCACAACTGCACTTCCCCCACCGACGCGACGACAAGTCACCGCACCCGCCCAATACACTGCCAACCCCTCCATAGGCGATGGCTCCGGGACCTACAAAGACAGCGCGCATTTCCGCGTATACGGCGCCTCTTCCACAACGGCAGACCAAACACTCAAAGTAATGGAAGCAGCGCACCAATGCTTCGTGACCGAGAACGGCTGGCGAACCCCCGGACTCAGCTACAAGACAGGAGGTGTAGGCAATGAAGTAGGACCATGGTACAAGATGAACATCTACCAAGTGACGGACGGCAGTTTGCCCGGGGCAGCGGCAGAGACGTGGACGGATGCGAATGCAGGACTGGCGTTTTTGAAGGTAGTCGACAAGTACATGACGACTCCCGGTGTCATTGTCCACGAGTTCGGCCACGCGATGCATTATAGCGAGAAGAACTGGATCGACCAGACAAGGACGGGAGCGTGGTGGGAAACGATAGCGAACTTCGTGGCAGATCTGTACTTTGCGACTCCGACCTGCGACGCAGCACGCGCAGCAGCCGGACTTTCCGGCGGAGACTCGTTGATCGAGCCGAAGAAAGTCATCGGCGACAGTTTCCAAGTGATCGTGGATGGGACGAGCGGGACCGGGAACTACTATCAAGCTTTCCCGCTGCTGTCGTACATCACGAACAATCCCGATAACTACGGCGGACTGGGAAAAACGGTGCTGTTGGACATGATTCGCAAGTACAAGCTCAATAGCGACGAGACACCTTTGCATTCGCTAGAACGTCTACTAAGCGGCGTCACGATTCAAAAAGTGATTGGCAGATACTGGGCTCGCATGGCTTACGTTGACATCAACCACCCGAAAGCGCAAACCGTATTCAATAACCAGCGCAGCTCCATCAACTACGCGAATTTGGACTCCAATGGCAATGGCAAGTATACCGTGAAATCGGCACGAGCACCACGATACATGGGCGCGAACATCACGCCTTTGAAAGCGACTGGAACCGCAGTGAGTGTCGCCATCACTGTGGCTAGTGGTGGAAGCTATACCGCGACGCTGGCAGTGAAGGGGAGTAGTGCAACTAGATATGTGGACTTTTCGAACGGGAGTGCGAGTGTAACGTTGGCGAGTGGGGAGGAAGTCAGTCTTGTGGTTGCGAACACGCCGGCGCTGGTGCAGTACGATGCGTTTAGTATTCCCACGGATTTGAACAAGGGCTTGAGTTACTCGGTGCAGATTACTGGTGCGACGGTATGAGATATGTGAAAGAGGAGTATTTCATATTTGCCTTTTAGTACGTTGGAAGCCTTCGTCTGGATGGACTTGAAGAAGTCTAAATCAGTCAAATCGGTGTATGTTTGCACTTCTCCGATCCTTTTATTAATTTATGAAGTCTATGTCTTACAATCCGTCTATATACATGTCCATCCTAATATTTACAAATGAGGACATACCACCCGAATCCCTTTTTTATCCACCTTACCCCCCTTAAAAGGGAATATTAGGTTGGCACTGCCTGATAGTCTGGAAATAATGAACATGTCCCACCATATTATCAGGCAACTTGTCCAAATGCCCACTCCCATTATCGAACTTCTTAATATCCGTAATCAAGACCTCATCCCGGGACCCCGGCGTATCGATATAGTACTCAGGGTACACATTCGAGTACCCCGGAGGCAAGTTGAAGAAGAAGTCCGCATGATTGATCATATGGTTAAGCGAGTTATCAGGAAGATGGGTGTTAAGATAATCCGCCAGCTCCGTATTCCCAACGCGAGGCGGCCCGTAGGCGTACACATCGGTTCCGTAACCCAGTTTCCTGAATTCGGCGGCCGCGAATCCCGTGATTCCGGCTCCGATGCTATGGCCGGTGATGATGAGTCGGTAATCCGGGTTCGCCTTTGTCGCCGCTGTCACGGCTTCGACGATCTTGCTTCGCACTTCGGCATAAAAGGCCCAGGCGCCGGAGAAGGCTTTGCAACCGTCGCAGAGATCGACACTGACGGGGACCACGACCGTGTCTGCGAGCCAATTGTTTGCGGAGATGGAGCCGCGGAAGGCGACGACGATGATTTTGCGGGTTGCGTCTGTGGCGACATAGCCTGTTGCATCGGTGATGCCACCGTCGGAGAATTCGAGCACCGTTTTTGTATCGGAGGATTCGACGAGAGGGCAGTTACCAGTTTCACAGGTCAGCTTATCGCCGGTGGAGTTGGTGTTGTGGTCGCAGAAGGTGGCAGCGGCAAATTGGGAGTAGAGGACGAAGCGGTCGTAGAGGTCTTGGTCGATGGCTGTGCCAGTTTCTGGGCGTGATGTTAGTTCGGCCTTGTTGTTTTGTTTACAAGATGAGAGATTTACCTCGCTCTTTTACAACAGCGGGAGCCGCTATGACGGCCGATGTGGCGGCCAGGCCTAGGGTCAGGTATCTGATGAGAGAAGACATTACACGGCTGAAGCCAATAATCTGAGAAGATACGATAGGACGAGCAGCTAAGATGAATTATAAACTGAAGTAGGGACAGTGCACCATGGAGATGGAATAAAAGAGCGATTGAAGAAGCAACTTGAATCGACTATGTACATTCTAAATTCTTCTTATACTCGTATAAACAGTAGCAGGATCAAAGCCTTGTGTGCAGATCATGCAAGCTTTCTGTAGGATTCTACGGTTCCGAATACCGAAAATCTCCTTCACCGACCCTTTCGGGCTACTGTACGGAAAGCCAAGTGATCGGACCGTTGTTCAGACGTGGGGTCCAACTGTATAGGGAAACAAGCTCGTCATACGTCAGAGAACCGCAAGAGCACTAGACTGGGTTTGGTACAATGGCGAGTTTGCGAATGAGAAGTGCTGGGCTCGTTGTTTGCTTCATCTCCGTATTTCCTTCTGGAGATGAAACGACCCGAGGCTGTGCTGCGTACATGGATGAAGCTGTAAGTTTAGTTTGGCATCAATCATTGAGCAAGGCTGAACATTTGACGTCTTTATCCCATAGGTTTCGTTTTTACGGCCAGTCTTGGTTCCTCACGGAATTAAGATAGTTGCAGGCGATCATAGGGCGTCTAATTGCGCCGGGTTGCCTCCAATGGTATCCCATAAGCAACGTTCAGAGGATCGTAGAATATTGACTGGGAAAGCCACACAGCCTCGTTCAACCATGTTGCCGGTGTTGGACAAACTCTCCCGCCTCTTTCGGTCGGAAAATTGCCAAAAGAACGAACTGTTGCGCAAATGCCATGTGTTTTGGCAACAGGAAAATCCCCGCAAGGCATAAACGATGTCCGATCGAATCAGAGCATGATGCCAACCACATTCAACCTCCCTCCTAGCTTTTCTTTCTAGAAAGCTTGACAGACGATGGGAATTCCAACCGTTAGCCATTGCACACAGTTCACGAACAGCCGCGATGTCGCAAGCGCCAGAACTTGAAGAGCCCAGCCCGAGTGACGCAGCAAAGAATGTTGGTTATAGTACAATATGCGACTGCGAATGAAACTATCGCAGTGCACAAATAGATGACGCTTTGATCTTGGCAACTTTCTGAAATGCGTCCAAGGCGGTAGATATGTCGCCTGAACCTCGTCACAGTGCCGTTGGTATTGGTAAAAGAGAGAGAGAAAAAAGCGAGAAGAATTCGACCACCTCGCGCCCCACAATTTACACAAGTCTCGCCTCAACTAAGGGAGCCTAGCTAGGCCTGGACCGGATCCATGTTGGATGAACACCATTCGCCTAACTCCCAACATCGGATGCGACGAGCCTAAAGTCAAGCGTAGTAAGTTGCAGCGCAATTCCTCGACGTCCCTGACGATGAAGGGGCTTTTAGATCTGCCGAATGCAAACCACATTGAGTAAAATGCAGTTGATGTCGGGATGGGCTGTGGTTAGGTATCCGCAGAGCAAGGGGTCTCGAGGAGGAGAGTTGTGTTGAGACAGGGAACAGCAAACACGAACAGGAATAGAAAAGGCAGTGGGAAGTAGAAGAAAGAGCAGCCGCACACCTTCTTTAGCTTAGGAAGGTCCGTTGGGCAAGCACATGCGCTATCACTATGCGATGGGTTAGAAGCAAGTTTCTCTCTGCATCTTGCCATCCCGCAACGGTTTCAATTGGATTCGCGGCGAGGGTCAAAATCGCAGCGTCAAATCGCCGCGTCAATCGCCGCATCCTACACTCTCCACATGTCCCTACCATTCGAGACACATCCGTCATTTTCTTCCCACCCTTTGCGACCGTCCAGCTGCCGACAGAGTATTCTATATCTGTCCGCCACCCATCACCGGTCCGTGGCGCTGGTCGAGATCATCGTAATCGAGCTGGAACTCTCTCTACATCATGGTTAGCTGTATCCGTAATTGAACATAGCTCCGGACGTACCCTCTCCCGCCTCCAGTTCGTTACATCGAAGAACAAATACCATCCACGCTCCATCTTTTGCGTGACCCTGATCGGTGCTGGTAGGTCGGGGTCCTTCATCATCCACTGCTGTAGCTTGATATGCCATCTCCAGTCGCGGTTGTATAGCTCACTAGCCGCAACCTCCTGTAGAATATCTCGTGGAAATTGGTAGAAGATGGCAAGCAGCGTCTCCGCAGAGAAGCTGGCCACCTTGGTGTGTAGAGGCGGTACATTCGTGACTGTGTATGCCGCAGGAAGCTTGAAGTCAGGTGGTATCACTGGCTTGGCGTTTGTATCTACAAAAGGCGAGCCAAATGTAGGATGCAAAGGCGAGTTGCTACATCGTTAGTCGACATCGCGTGTATGCTTGGCGGGCACTTACTCTGGACGGCTCAGATCTAGACCCAATACCGTGAGGTCTTGGCCGACAGCGAGCGAGGAGTAGTCAGGGCTCTCCAGTGGTATCATGGACAAAAGCCCGGGGAGACCATATCGTTCTGTTTCTGTCATGTCCGATAGCTTCTTGGGCTGCTGTGGTATCTGGTGCGTAGTTGGAGAGCCGATATTGTCAGCGCCGAAGTTCGGTTCGAATTGGTTCTGTTGCGGTCGCTGGCCGACGGGTGGGATGTTCGATTGCGCCGAGTTCAAGAAGGCCATATTTGACATGTTTCCGAGGTTCTGACCGGTCCGTTGGCCCTGGAGAGTGGGTTAGCGTCGGTATGGGAGGAGTGGGCTGGGGGGCGTACGTCTTGCAAGCCCGTGGGCGTGCTCCGCAAGTTCTCGAAAGGTGTCCGTGACGCTGCAGTGGAAAAGTAAGCGAAGATCCGCACGCGTCACCCGAGTCACCCAGTCAACATACCACTTCCACGCAGTCCAGTACCCATAGATCGATCTTGCTGACCTTCTGTGGGGCTTGAAAGGCCGTTGCGCGTCTGGCCCAGGCCAGGGAACGCGGCGGTGTTGTTCTGCCCGTACGCCGCAGCGTTCTGGATCATCCCTGTTCTCCGGTCCGGTCCGACGTCTGCACCGCCTCCGAGTGGCGGGAACTCGTCGATGTTGCCAGTTTGGGGTTGTGCTCCACCCGACAGTTGTCCCACGCCTGACTGTCCGCCAAAACGGTAGTCGTCGCCTCCCGTCGAGAATTGATTCGGTCCAGGGCCGCTTCCGTCGTCGTGCCCTGGATTTTGCAGTGGCTGGTTCGCAGGCTGCCCGCTTTGCCCTGGTGGCGCGCCCTGCCCTTGTGGTCGTTGTATCGTCGAATGTTGTGGCGTCCGTAGTGATGCGTTCGACCACATCTGCTGAGAGGAGGTATTCTGTTGCGCTTGGGGTGCGCCGGATAATGAGGGGAACTCTCTGTCGTCGTCCATGTCAGCTTGGGGGTGTGTATTGCGGCTTCGGCCTGGGCTTCGGCTCTTGTCCTTGCTTTGGCGAGCTTCTTGCTTTCTGCCATGCCCGATACAGGAGGAACATACTCAAGATTCAAGGACGTATGCGACTGCGAGCCTCCTATTGTCTGCGCAAAGCTTGACAGCCCGCCCCCATTTGTTCGCGATTGTGCATTCGATAAACCTGGCGCGCCGCCCATGGCTCCCCCGAAAGCCCATTGTGAGCTGTTGCCTATATTCCCCCCTGTCAGTCAAACGTACAAACGCTGCCATAACGGGCATTTCTCACCCAACTTGCCATTTTGTAGTCTGTTTGCGCCCAGAGGGCCGCCGCGCGCCGTGTTTGGTTGATTTTGGAACATGTTCGACGGTATATTGCGTAATGTCTGACCACTATGGCCTACACAAAGAGCATGTCAGCGTACTTGCTAGCTTGGGAGAGCGGCGCAGAGAGACAGGAGTGCTGTTGGGGATTTTTCTTCGGCGAAAGGTGAGGCTAAGCGGGAGCTATCCGGCGTGGTCTGGAGCAGAGCCGCCCGATTTGGTCTTACGTAGCTTGGCCGCATGGGGAAGTAGTGGGAGATTCCCAGAATGTGGTAGTGAAGGTGTAGGGAAGTTGTGCTGGGTTAAGGTTGCGGAAGGAATTGACTAGGCTGAGGCTCGGAAGGATTCAAGGGAACAACAAACCTGGTCGATTCATAGCGCGCAGTGTGGAGTACACACCTGTGAGGATACGGCCGTCGTGATTATAGTGGTGGAATGCGGAGACGTGTGTAGTTCCTCCTACACTTTGGCCAACGTCGTTCGCGCACTCCGCGTAGATGCCAAGTATGCACGGACTGATCTGCAGATAGCGTCAAAGGTGCATGCCTCCACCTCCATCCAAGTTGAGCCTCACCAGCCTCATCATATTGTTTAGTCATATCCTACTTCGGCCTGTTACCCAAATATACCCTCTGCGAAGCAGCATTCGACGGTAAAACCACTGGTCTCCTTTGGACTGCGCGTGTAATCTGGCGCTCAACCCCTGCGTCCACCCCTCTTACTCGTCTACAAGTACAATATTACAGTCAGCATACTTCATTCTACTGTCCATTATCTAAATGCCAATTGACAAACTTCAAAAACCTATAAATCTGTGCGATCAAAATAATACAAGCTCATCAATAGCACGGCATGTTGCTCTAGAGATCTTGTTAGACGCTAGCATCAAGCCAGGAGTTCACACGTCCTCGTCTCCAAAGGCAGGAGACTGTGCAAGCCACCACACAATGACCAGACGTCGGGGCATGGCTTTGACACTGTCGCGCACCATTTGCTTGCTCACTTCGACTCATTCTTACATCTTCAAGCTAAGCGACTTGCAGTTAGCTCTGAGCTTGGCACAGATGACTCACTTTGGACCAATCAGTGTGCTTCACTTGAGGGCCTTACCGTCATGTGACCGTTGGGATGTGGATGGGGGAGTGTAGAAGGATAGAGAGTAAATGGTAGGAACAGAGGTGTCTCGATGTTGTGGAAGTGTAGTGAAGCTGAGTAACTTGGTAAGATGCAGAACCACACATATCGACTCATCGTGATATGAAATGGCTGTGCTTCAAAATAGGGTTCATATAAGAACGTGTAAAGATGTAGATAACTCAGTAAATTCGTCATGAAAACTTGAGTGCATTCAGTCCTATCCAGACAATAATGAGATTCCCGAACGTGAGTACCACGGCTGTCGAACCCATCATACGCCATTGAGATTAAACCTATTTTGCCGAAATGATGCTGTTCCAACAAGCAGCAGTGATTCAGTTTCCGACATCATCTGAGAATTGGCCCTCCATAAGAGTTGACCATAAAGGAAAAACAAAGAAGTAGGCTGACGTCCCCACAACAGAATTACTTCTGAGTACGGAGTAGGGCGCGCAGAGCTTCGACCTCGCCCTCGAGCCGGGCACATCGGACCTTCAAGTCGTCTCGTTCTGATTGGGTTTCCTTGAGTTGGGCCTCGAGTCCGCCCATCTGGTCGACGCGTTTCTGTCGGTAGCGGCGAGCGGCCATAGTGTTGGCTTTTCGCTTTTCGACGCGGGCGGACTCGACCACAGGTGTAGAGGATTTCGAGTTTGACAATTTGGTAGTGGAAGACATCTCCGGGGATTGAGAGTACTGGCTGTGAGAGCCTGTTGAGGACGAGCCAGAGTTGGAGAAGCCTGTAGCTGCTGTTAGAATAAACAGTAGAGTACTGAATGGGGGCCGTACCTTTTGCCATGGATTGAGACATGCTTGAGTCATAGGAAAGATCAGGAAGGGCTGGCATTGATGTGCCACCTAGATCGGTCGCGGAAACCAACGGGTATGTCGACAAGTCATTACACGAAAACGAAAAGTCGGTTAGAGGTTGTGGAGAGAAGGCGGTCCAATCAATAGTGTCGCAGAAAGGTACAGTGCTGGTCAAGGTGTCCAGTGAAGTAGAAGTAGAGAGGAGAGAAGGCGAGTCGAACGAAAGTCCAAATCCAAGAGAGTCATATGCAGAAGAGAGGGATATCGTCGGGTCCCAGCTAGCATTCTGCGACTCTTGGAGGCCTGAGGGTTGGAGCGAGTTGTCGTGGTGAGAAGAAGCCGACTCGGACACTTGAGTACTGCATTCTGAAGGTGGTGCGGGACCTAGGCTGGTCTCGCTGGGTAAATCTAGGTAATCGTCAAAGGGAATTGAATCGGTCTGAAAACCCCCTTACACGCGGGAAAGAGGGTGATATTTTTGGTTAAGGAAGGGAAAGGTGGTCAGGAAGGCGGGGGCCTTTTATGGCGGTGCTGGTGGTCGTCACGTGCGCCGGAACTGCCACTGCAGTGCTAGCGCTGATCATGTCTGGGCCTAACTTTTTGCCAGACACAGCCTTCAGCTGCAACATCAAGCTCAGCCTCAATGTCAGCTATACCGACTTTTCGAGTCTTGCGGCGGATACGGTTGTCGACGCCCGCAGACGCTGTACGCTCCCTCCTGCCGCCGCCGCCCAATTGCGCCCGAACTGCATCTGTCGCGCGCTTTTCCACATCGCCGCCATCATGGGGACGGGGAGACAACAATAAAAACCGAGGAAACTCAGTGGTCAGAGGCACGGGGCTGCGAAAACGACAGGTGCTCTCTATACGGTTCAACGAAGACCAGAAGATACCAACGCCGACACAACGCGAGTCGGTGGTGCAGGGCGATCCGAACCATGGCCTGTGGGAGTTCTTCAAGAACAAGCAACTGTTGGCAACACCGGTACAAGAGTCACAGCACGGTATGCAATTCGTGTTCAATTGCATGAGGAGGTGCTGACAAGGGACAAGGGAGAGCATGGACAGTCAACGAGCTACGGTCTCGCGATTGGGAAACACTGCAACAGCTGTGGTGGGTGTGCGTGAAGGAGCGCAACCGTCTCGCAACAGAGAAGATTGAGCGGGATCGATTGGATGCAGGCTATGGCGATGCCGAGAACGAGTTCCGCGACAAGGTGGTTCAAGAGACCATGAAGGCCATTGTCGATACACTGGTGGAAAGAAACCAGGCCTATTCTGAGGCGTACGAGCTCGCACGGAACGACGACACGATCGATCTTACGCGGCCGGAGCACCAGTACCAGGAGCCTACCTACGAAGCCGATGTAGGTGGAATTGCTGGCACTGGGTAGCAAGATGCTGACAGTGTGAAGGAACTGGTCGACGAGAACCTAGACGATCCCGATGGCGCGGTGCCGAACCAAGTGCGGGAACAACAAGACACCGTCCCCGATGCCGTGTTCGCGGAGCCGCAGAGAGCGAGCGAGCAGGCGAAGCACACATAGCACTCGGCGCTCACATGCCGTAGACACTCTACCTCGGATAGTATGCTTGTGAAGCAGTAGAAGGCACATGTATATGCCACACTCATACGGGACTACATAGCCGTGATGGAGCGCAGATGCAGCACATGTGCGAAAGTTGTACACTATGTACGCTATACATACTGTAGGATATATGTGAAGGGACAGATAACGGGCGCAATGTACGAATGGAAGAGTTATGCACACATAGCGGTAGTGCACTAACCGTTTTTGTGTCGTGAGCGGCCCCGGGGCGGTGGGCAATGAGCGCCCAGAGGCTACATATATACGCATCTACGATTCTGGCAAATAGAGGCGAGTAGAATATTGTTCTCACCGTTGCGCGACGAGGGACGTGAGAAAGTGGCTGACGGTCCCTTTGAAGGTGCGGTGCATGAAGGGGCGTGACGAGGGTCAAAGCCTCAAAGGAGCTACGACCGAGCACCCCCACATTGCCTCACCGCAACACCTCAGTAGTCCAGAGCGCTCCCCCAGCTTCCACCAACACCACACTTTATACCCGGAATCCGCAGGCTGATTCCTCCACACCCTCCATAATTGCCAACCCGTTGTCACCATGGACGAGATCGCTCCCGAGTACGATGTCGTAGTGCTGGGAACTGGTGCGTGGCTACCCCGCCAAACAACAGCCGGCCGTTATAGCTAACCAGTGCTTCACAGGCCTCACGGAATGCGTGCTCTCAGGGTAACCCATCTCGCAGCGCGGCCAAGGGCGTCCACTGACAGAATGCAGTGTACTCAGTGTGAAGGGCAAGAAGGTTCTGCACATTGACCGCAACGACCACTACGGAGGGTAGGTGATGGCGGTCCCCTAGGCCATCTCGGACAGACACTGACATCCCACTAGCGAGGCTGCATCTGTCAACATTGAAACTGTGTGTGGTCTGCCATCCCCTGCCCATCACTGCTGACCCCCCGCAGCTCTTCAAGAAGTATGGCCGCACCGAAGGCGAGCCGTGGAAGAAGTACGGCCGTGCCAACGACTGGAACATCGACCTTGTCCCGAAGCTGCTGATGGCGAACGGCGAGCTTACCAACATCCTCGTCTCGACCGACGTTACCCGGTACCTCGAGTTCAAGCAGATTGCCGGCAGCTATGTGCAGCAGGGCCAGGGCGCAAAGGCAACCGTGGCCAAGGTGCCCTCGGATGCTGGCGAAGCTCTTCGCTCGCCGCTGATGGGTCTGTTTGAGAAGCGACGGGCGAGGAACTTCCTGGAGTGGGTCGGCGCGTACAAGGCAGATGATCCGGCGACACACAAGGGCGTCGACGTGAACAACGTCACCATGAAGGATGTCTATGACAAGTTTGGCCTTGAGGACTCCACCCGAGACTTCATCGGTCACTCGATGGCCCTCTACCAGACGGACGACTACATCGAGGCCAAGGGCACCGCCAACGACGCGATTGAGCGCATCAGGCTCTACGTCAACTCCATGGCGAGATACGGAAAGTCGCCTTACATCTACCCCTTGTACGGCCTCGGCGAGCTTCCCCAGGGTTTTGCCCGTCTCTCCGCCATTTACGGCGGCACCTACATGCTGAACACAGACGTCGATGAGTTCCTCTACGAGGGCTCAAAGGTGGTCGGCATCAAGGCTACCATGAAGGAGAAGGGTGATGACGGCCCGGGCATGAAGTTCGAGACCAAGGCTAAGAAGCTGTTGGCGGACCCATCCTACTTCCCCGGCAAGACTCGGGTGACTGGCCATCTTCTGAAGGCCATCTGTATCCTCAACCACCCCCCGATCAGCACAGATGATTCCGACTCTCTCCAGCTCATCATTCCCCAGTCGCAGGTCGGCCGCAAGCACGGTAGGTCTCCATACTCGGTTGCAAAGTTCAGTGTTGACAATTCCAGACATCTACATCGCCGTCGTTTCCTCGGCCCACAACGTCTGCCCCAAGGGCTACTACATTGCCATCGTCTCCACCATTGCCGAGGGCGACAGCAACCACCACCTCGAGCTGCAACCGGGTCTTGACCGTCTCGGCAAGATCGAGGAGCAGTTCATGGGCCAGCCCATTCCTCTGTACGAGCCCGTGGAGGACGGAACGAATGACAACATCTTCCTCTCGAAGAGCTACGATGCCACAAGTCACTTCGAGACCACGACCGGCAAGTAGCCCCGAGCCGACTGAAGGATTCCCTGCTAACAATCTGTAGATGACATCAAGGACATCTACCGACGCACCGAGGGCCACGAGCTTGTGGTCGAAGGTCTGAGGGAGGGCCAGTTCAACGTTGAGGAGTAGACACGCACCGAATCGCTGAGCTCGGATGGTGAAATGGGGAGCAAGTCAAGTTGAATACGGAGGCGGAGGTGTTAGCAAATGATACATATATGCAGCTTGAGCGATACTCGACAGCCCTCTTATTTTGAACATCACACCTTATCTTCATAGCACATCAAGGTCCCCATCTTCAATGATTACTTGACGGTGTCTCATCCCGCCACTAGCCCAAAGAGGCAATCTTCTAGAAAGGGCCCCTGCATCCTTACCTAGGTACCACGTAGATAGTACAAGCACGGCGTCACACAAAGATTTGTTGTCTTCCAGACACATCCACTCCTTTTGCATTCACCATGGCGCCGACTGGTCGCTACCGCTTTCTCACGATCGCGGTGGTCTTCCACCTGATCTATATTTACAGGCAAGCTGTCCTCTGAAGCGGGGTGAAACGGTCGCTAACAGGTGTGGTGCCGTGTAGCATTTTCTCGATTTATTTTGTGAGCCCGATTGTACATGGCATGCGAGAGCATAGGGTGGAGAGGGGGAGCAGGGAGGCACCGGCAAGGCGACTAGTGCTTTTCGTCGGTGAGTAGTTGCTCCAGCCATTCGGGGAGCTTTTGGTGCCGAGAGAGCTTCTTGCGCTGACTGACAACTTGCACAGGCGACGGTCTGCGCGCAGACAAGGCCTTCCAGTCTTTCCCCGACCCCAAGCCCTCCGACCCCGACTCCGAAGAAGCCAAAGTGCCCCGCCCACTTGCGCCGTTCCTGCGCTCCCGCGTCCTCGGCCATGGCACCTTCGGCGTCTCCCACACGCGCGTCCCCACCGAATCTCGCCCCGGGCACGTCGCCCTCATTGCCGGGCTCTACGAGGATGTGTCTGCGGTCACGACGGGCTGGAAACTGAACCCGGTGGATTTCGACAGCGTCTTCAATCGGAGCAGACATACGTGGAGCTGGGGCAGTCCCGATATCCTGCCCATGTTCGAGCACGGCGCCGTCCCGGGCCGAGTGGATGCGGATTCGTATGATCCCGAAGAAGAGGACAACTCGAAGGAGGCGTACCACTTGGATCTCTGGGTCTTCGACAAGGTCAAAGCCCTATTCCACGACGCGAAGACCAATAAGACGCTCAATGCCCAATTGAGGAAGGATCGGAATGTTTTCTTCCTGCACCTGCTTGGTCTAGACACTACGGGACACGGACACCGGCCATACTCGTGGCAGTATCTGCATAATATCCAGATCGTGGATCAGGGTGTGAAGGAGATCACTCATCTGATCGACGACTTCTACAATGATGGGAAGACAGCCTTCGTTTTCACCGCGGACCATGGGATGAGTGATTGGGGGAGCCATGGCGATGGGCATCCGGACAACACCCGTACGCCTCTGATTGCCTGGGGCTCTGGAGTCGCAGCGCCCGTGATAGACACGTCTGGGACTGCGAAGGGCCATGAGGATGGCTTCTCCTCCGACTGGGGTCTCGACCACATTCAACGCCATGATGTCGCTCAGGCAGATGTCGCCGCGCTCATGGCATACCTTGCGGGTCTAGCTTTTCCGACCAACTCTGTCGGCGAGCTTCCTCTTTCCTTCCTGGACGCAGATCCGAAATCGAAGGCTGAAGCGCTACTTGCGAATGCAAAGGAGATATTGGAAATGTATCGTGTCAAGGAAGAGCAGAAAAGGTCTACAGTACTCCAGTACAAACCGTTCTTAGGTCTCGGCGACGAAGCGCACTCGATCGAATACCGCGTTTCTCAGATCCAGAATGCTATAGAAAGCGGGGACGCTGAGGATGCGATCCGCCAGTCCAACGAGCTCATCCAGACCGGTCTGCAAGGACTGAGATACCTACAGACATATGACTGGCTATTCCTCCGAACACTAGTCACCGCAGGATACATCGGCTGGATCATCTTTGCTATCACCACCGTTATCGATCTTCACGTTCTTAACGCGGAAACCCAAGCCTCTAGGACCATTCCAAGTCTGATCACATTCTCCTCAGTGCTGGTCGCATTGTACTCTGTTTTGTTCATGCAGCAGTCGCCGTTGATCTACTACGCTTATGCCTTCTTCCCAGTTGTGTTCTGGGAGGAGATCTGGGCCCGCAAGTCGGCATTGGTCCGAGGGAGTAAAGTGCTTTTTGCTAATGTAAAATCTCCGGTAGAAAAAGTCAAGTTGCTTCTTTCCACGCTTGGCTTCTTTGGGCTGTTGGAAGCATTGGTGAGTGCATTCTTTTCGGAGGAGAGGCGATCGCTAACCCGAACAGGTCCAAAGCTACTTCAAACGCGAGATCTACACCATCTGCTACCTGTTGGCTACATCGTGGCCTGCTTTCTACGGCCTTGAGTTCATGAAGCAGAACATCTTCACCACAGCGATATGGATCATATCTTGCATGGCCATGAGTGTGTTCACTACCCTTCCAGCGATCAAGGCAGAAGACCTCAACCTCATGTACGGCTTTCCATATTGATACAAGGCAGCATATTGCTAACATGGAAGCAGTCTGTTAGGAGGTTTCCTCATGTTTGCCGTGGGCGGTCTTTACCTTCTATTGGAAAAGCGCCTCACAGCCGACGGAAATTCCTCCAACCAGAAGACCGAGTCAACAATAGACGTACCATCGCAGATCGTATTCGGTTGTCAAATGGGTCTAGTCGTGCTCGCGATAATAGTCACTCGCTCCAGTGTCATCACGCTCCAAGCACGACAAGGTTTGGGCAGTGGAAATATATACGTTGGCTGGTTCACATTGGGTCCGTTTCACTCCTTGAAATTGTTAATGCTTTACTGATATGTATGCAGTCGCTTCACTGGTCCTCCCTTTTGCCTACAGTGGCCAACCAAACAAACATTATATCCACCGCCTTGCAGTAATCTTCCTGCAGTTCGCGCCGACGTTCATTATCCTGACGATTTCATTCGAGGGATTGTTCTATTTCGCTTTCTGCATGTGCCTGTTCAGTTGGATGCGGCTAGAACATGCAGTCTACTTATATAACAGCAAACCAGCAACACCAGTCCCTGTCAAGGCTGATGATCCTCTAACGCCAGCTGCCACGTCAGCAAAGGACCGACTGCAGGCGATCGAGAAGGGCGATTATCGATCTCTGACCCTAGCGGATGCCCGGATCGCACTATTCTTCTTCTTCTTCATCCAATCCGCCTTTTTCAGTGCCAGCAACATCGCGTCGGTGTCCTCTTTTTCTTTGGACGCCGTTTACCGTTTGGTCCCGGTATTCGATCCGTTCTCACAGGGAGCACTACTCATTCTCAAACTAATGGTCCCCTTCGCTGCCCTCTCGGCCAACTTTGGCCTTCTCAACCGCCGATTGGACGTTGCGCCCAGTGCGTTGTTCATGGTAGTCATGGCCGTCAGCGACGTCATGACTCTGTCATTCTTCTACATGGTCAAAGATGAGGGCAGTTGGCTGGATATCGGGACTACTATTAGTCATTTTATCATTGCGAGTTTGCTGGGCGTGTTTGTTGCGCTCTTGGAGCTGGTGAGTGAGAGCATCATCGGCGGGGTGGAGTTTGAGCAGAAGGAGGAAAAGGTGGAGAATTTGAAGCCGGAAAAAGTGAACGGAGCGACAAATGGGAAGGCTGAGAACGGGAAGACATGAATGAAAGCATATTGTGTCGCTCCCTCTGTGGCCTCTAGAATGTAAATTAGATACTAGATTAGATGTTAGAGTATAGATGCTTGAACTTTGACTGTGTAAAGATTGCTGATTTGTTGTAAAGCACAAATACTACCTAATTATCTGTTCACCGAGAACTTATGGATTAACGAAAAGCTATAACGTGCATTAAAGTGTAAAAATCCCCCATTAGACATATGACTGTCTAAGCAGTTTTTCTGGCTTGATTGCTTGTTGGGGTATTGTTCATCCGTGAGACTGCTTTTTAAGAGTTTGTCTGCACTCAAACTCGGAGAGCCGGATGGCTGGATATAAGCGGATAGAATTAGATATAGATAGAAAGCAGGTGGAACGCAGGCGTAGATCGCGTTGTAGCCCCATGTTTTTTGGTAGGGGCGAGAGAAGTAGTGGTGTCTCTATTGTGTAGGTCATGGATCCGGGTAGTGAGCCGCTCGTACTCGATGTCGAGGGTAGCTCCAAGTTTGTACAAAATAATTAGAAAGATCCTAATTTTGGCCATTTTTGCAGTCGTCGAGGAGAAGCTGACTAAGATTATGTAACTATGGTTATTTTCGTTGTTGGGTTGTTGGGTTGTTGGGTTGTTGAGGTGTTAATTTTTGAGAATCATGGTACAATTAAACCTTACCATGGTAGATCTAGCAACTACGTTGAAGAGATACACAATTATATGATTTTTACCCATTATGGTACAAAGTATGGTACACAATATTTATTGCTTGTTAGAAGAGATAGGTCCCTTTCAAGGATACGATGGTAAGCTACAAGCCTGGTGCATTGTACTTCGTACATTGATGTATAGATAATACTGGTTAAAACTTTAATAGCGTGATGGTGTATGAATTTCATATGAGAAATGGAAGGGGGGGGGGGGGGTACACAAAGAGCTGAGGATAAAGTAGAGGATGAGATAACGCTGGGATCAGAGTGGAGGATGAGATAATGCTGGGATCAATTGGAAGTTTTGATGAGGCGCTAGCACAAGCTTCCGGGTCCTCATCTGTGGATTTGGTTGAAAGAACCCTACTAGTTCTAGTCTTACACAGTATATAAGTTAACCACAATCCCAATTCTATCCGATTTCCACACAACCTCACCACACCCACAAAACGCAAGGCTCACACCAAACCCAACAAGTCCTGCACAGCATTTACGTCCACTACAACCCAACCTCTACAGAACTTACACGAACGAACAAACAACACCCGCAAATATCAAAACTCAACAGAAAATCCCCACTCTCAGCTCGCCAACATAGCCATGGACTATCTCGACGAGCTTGACAACTCCGCCATTCAAGCCCTTACCGAACTAGGCGGAGGCATCGACTTCCTCCTTCCCTCTACCACCACCACCACCGCCACCATCAAAAACGCATATCCATCCTCAGCTTGCCCCGCGCGCCGCCATCGCCGCGTACAAGCCACCTATCTACTCCGTCTGGAACATCCTCTTTCAGAACCGCGGGATGTAGCTAATGCCATCGGGCTTTCTCGTGTACCACAACTCGAGACTGGTAGCGGGGAAGATGGTGAAGAGCGTTTCTGTCGTCTATCTCAAACGAACATCGACGCTTTAGATTCCTGGGCCGCTGAATGCCATCCAGGAAAGAAGTTCACCAAAATCCGACTGGGCATCGCGCACAAAGAGCCTGAACTCCCGGTTCTAGGCCGCGACCCTACTCTCCCACATCATAGAGCCTCTGTGGAAAAGAAGGTCTGTTATCCAGTATACTACTTCTTCTATGGCACATTGGCATCACCCTCGCGCCTCTCACGGCTTTTCGATATCCCCTTATCTCAGCTTCCTCGCCTTGAGGCAGCTTCCATACTCGGTGGACGGATCAAGACTTGGGCAGGCAAATATCGGGCATTGGTTGATTCGCCTGGCGATAAAGTAGAAGGGTGGGTGTATCCTGTGACATCCGAGGATCAAGAGGACGCATTGCGGGTGTATGAGGGTGATAGTTATGAGGTTGTGAGCGCGAAGTTCGTCTTAGAGGAGAGAGAGATGGAAGGGAGGACCTTTCGATTTTCGGGGTTTGAGGATGAGTTGACTGGATAGCGGGTTGAAGGCAACGTGGGTCATGTCAGATCTTTGGTCCTAATTCTTACATCAAGAATCGTACATGGCGTTATTGAAGAAGAAGGCGCATCCTGTGGTATGCGTGGCATTGGATTTCAAGGGAGGAGCACTCCAAGCGTGAATAACAAAGACAGATGATGCTGTTTCTGGCATCTCTCCTTCATCACCTTTGCAAGTCAACACTGTGATCTAGCTACTTCATAACACACTTCATCATGTCCTCTCTTCCCAATTTCTACTCTCTACTTCACGGCCGCCCTAGGGCTCGTCGCTTTAGCTTGTCAACTGCGTCCCCCGTCCGCGCAGCACCTCGTCTCGCCATCCTCCCCCCGATATCGCCCTCCCCTCCCGCATCACCCTCCCCTCCCACGTCCCCCGTCTACGACCACCTCCCGTTCAACTTTGGTGCCGAATTCGAACTCATCATTCGCCCAAAGGATATCTCCTCCCTCTCCCCCGACGCCCGCCTTCCTGATTTCGATGCGAGCCATCGCCAGATGCGCGACTTCAACCGCGCCCTCCTGCGTGTCGTATCGAAACTACTTTCTGACTCCGGCTTCGCCTGTAAAGTCTTCGACCCGAATGAGGATGAGGAAGCGAAGCCAGACTACTCCCAATGGCACACCACCTTGGATGCGTCGCTTTCGAAGGGGCACACTGCTGATGGCTTCTGTGAGTAACATCACAGAGCTGACTTCAGTGGATTCCTTTCTCTCCCCAAACCTGATTCATCTTGTTGTTGATAACTATTATTGACAATCGATGGTCAGATCCGGTCGAGATTGTAACTCCCGTCGTTAAGGCGGATGCGACCTGGGTAGCCACTATCGACAAGTTCTGGTCTATCATGCAGCGCCACTTCGAACTTCGACGTGATACTTCTTGCGGCATGCACATCCATATCTCGCCGCAGCAAGGCAAATTCGACATTGACCAACTTCGCCGCATCGCCAAAGCAGTTGTTCTTTGGGAACGCGATACTGCTCGATGCGCGCCGCCTTCACGAGATGACCATGCTCAAGATTTCTGCTTGAGCAACGTCAAAGGCAGAGTTCCTGTTGCCGATGACTTATGGACACACGGTCCGCTACGGGGAATAAGGCATGCGTTCCGGCACATAGACCATGCCTCCCGTAACGAAATCGTTCGATACGTGTGTCCTGATAAACATCGCGCCTGGAATTTTCTTCCCGCTCGCGAGACTGGCCACGGTAGTGTCGAGTTCCGTCGACCGCCCGGCGTCGTCACCGCTAAGAAAGCCAAACATTGGATCGCATTCACCATGGCCTTTGTAGACATGGCAATGCGAACTAATTTAGGCCGAATTGCTCGATGGCTGCCAAAGTATCACCACCGTCGTAGCACCACAATCTCGCGGCCTACGTTCGAGTTCGATGACTTGTTACTCGCATCGGCCGACAAACTTGGTTTATACGCTACCTTGGACCCAAGGCTCCGCCAGTCTGACGAACCGCGGTCGCTCCATATCACCATGATGCGACCGGACTACTTCGACTGGTTGCGACGGTTCGACGACGACTACCACCATATGAACGACAACGCGTAGCACTTTCGCTACCTTCGATATCTCTTTTCACCTACTTCTATACTATTGTGTTCAAAAATTGGTCAGGAAGGAACTTCTGAGGGTCGGCATGAGTTGGGGGACTCAAGCTTCCGACTAAAGAAGGGGATTCCGAAAAATGTGGAGGCAAAATGGGAGGTCTCGGGTATCTAGGCTTATTTCTTTGGTCTTTCGTCTTTTTCTTTGTCTTTTGATCACTGCGTCCGAGACGGCGGGATCCGTATTTCCTTACTGTCTTGATTTTCATTTCTCTTGGGGGAAGGGGGAGGGGGACTGACCGAGCGAACAAGTCACAGCACAGTCGTCAAAGCCTTCGGCACGGCAGTCCACCACTTCAGCAGGGCAGACGACCGATCTATCGGTACGGCAGACCACTGGAGAGGCAGGGTAATCGACCGGAAGAGCGGGTTGTGAATGATGATTTGCACGTAGATCTTTAGGAAGGTTTGTCGCCGTTATGTCTATGGCTGACGTGTATAGGTTCGAGTATTGACTCAGTAAACGAGTCGTCCTACGACCGTTAAAGACTTCGACAGGGCAGACATGGTTGCTTAATGCAGATGCTAATATCGCGTGCTAGATGTCTCTCTTCAACCCCACGCATTCCTAAGCCGAGTTTAAGCATCAACCCACGCACTACGGTCATCAGGCTTCGACAGGGCAGACATGGTCGCCCAATGCAGTACTTCCTACTCCTACGCCAACGACGCTGACATCGCGCGCTAGATGTCCCTCTTCAACCTCACGCATTCCTAAGCTGAGAAGGCTATTGACGAACACATCAATGATATCTTCCGTCGCATTCTAACAGACACTCAGTTGGGCTATCCTGAGTAGGACTCCTGACCGACGACGGATCCATCGGTATGGTAGATCAATGGAGAGACAGGGTGATCGCCGGAAGTGTAATGGGTTGCGGGTACATACTGGTTTGGACGTGGATCCTTGGAAGGTATGGACCCTTGGAAGGTATGTGTTCTTGATTTTGCGATGTGTACTGGTGAAGCTAATCTGAAAAAAACACACAAATAGAACACATGGTCCGTCCTTTCTGAGTCACTAAAGTCGGCGATGGTTAACGGGTTGATGGATTGATGAGCTGGTGGGCTGATGGATTGATGGGTTGGATAGGTTGAATAGGTTGATGGGATAATGATATTATTGTGTACGGTACAGAGCAAGGATAATAGAACTGCGTATCTCTACTGTGCACTGCAGATTCTCCAAAAGTAATCTCATGAATGAACTGGATCAACAAAGTCAGTCATCTGTCGTTCATCCCTGTCTGCGGCGCTAGTGATACCTTGACGTTATCTCATACATACCGCCAGATGAGCTCATCAACCAATCAACTGCTGTAATTCTAGGCGATTTCCTGGAGCTATCACGTACGCCACTCGTGGGGCTTCACTCGCCGGTCTCTACCCCCTATGGCGCCTGTCTCGACCAAGACAATCCATTGTTACACGGCGTAGCAAGACGATCGGGGACTCGAGGGCAGAGGACGGAGGGCAATGGGAAAATGAGGTTTAGGTGGATTTCCGATTCACCGGTGGAGTGATGATCTCTGCCGGTGACTTGCCATGACTTGCCATGACTTACCAATCCCCACATTTCAAACCTTAGACCTGATTAAGAGGCAGCGACACGTATCTAGTGAGGATGAGTCCAGCCTAGAGTTGGGGTGGATAGGATGACCATGCTTGTTTGTTTAGACGTCGTGTGTGGATCACTCAAGGTATCATAGTCTTTGCAACAAGACCACGCTCGCGATTCAGACAAGTAGGGGGCCCGCATACCACATAGCAACCATAGCAAGCCCCAAACGGCATCTGGATGGCGACGGGAAATTACAGCTCGAAACACCTCGAATGACACGTGTGGGGACTACAAAGGGCAAAGTGTGGCTGGGCGAGGCCGATAGAGGTTCTGCGCACGGGCCACTCCCGCCATCAACCCCAGCCCAACATTTTCTGTAGTGACATGGTCTGACGGCGTCATCAGGACAGTTCAGACGGGCGGATTGAAGTAGAAGTAGGAGCGTGTATGTGTTAATCTTACAGCCCAGAGGAATTGCAGGCGTCCCCTTGTGCTACAAAAAGGTGGTACGAGGATTATCGTTGTCGTCGCACTTGATTTATCTATCACCGAAGCCCGGGCCTGCACCCAAGACGGCACCCCAACCTCTCCCACCACCCCAATTTTCCCAGTCTGTAAAAGCGCCGTCTCCAACCACTCCTTCCACAATCCCCGTCACGTAAGTGCGACCCGCCTCCCGTCCGCATAATATAACATCACACCGTCTCCCGCCTTCGCCGCGAAGTGACTCTCCCTCTTCCCACAATGTTCTTCAAACGCCGCTCCAGGGCCAACTCGTACCTCGACAACGACGCCCCCTCCCGCGCCCAATCCTACGACGATTACGAGAAGCGCCCCGACTCTAGCCGGAGCCGCGACCCCAGCGTGAAGCACCAGCAGCACGTCGAGCCCGTCGTCCTCGAGGACGACATGTATGCAGCTCGCCAACAGCAGCAGCAACAACAACAGCAACAGCAGCAACAGCAGCAGCAGCTACTACAGCAGCAGCAGCCGCCGCCGCCCCAGGAGTATACACGAGGTATGAGCGGGAGCATGAGCGGTGCCCCACTGGGTCAGCCGATGAGCTCAGGCGCTCTCGGAGGCATGGGCGGCATGGGCATGGGCGGCATGCTTCCTGGCGGGAAGGCTGAGCCCATGCCCGATCTGCTGGCGCAGGCCTTCAACCAGGCAGTCCGGCCGTATACCGACAAGATTGAGCAGCTGGAGAGCCAGCTGGCGGACATGCAGGCCTGGGTCGAGCAATTGGAGCAGCAGCGTGCTGAGGTGCACGGCTGGATCGACAAGAGGGGACTGCGACCTGGTACGTCTTTTCCAACTACCCACCCCACCCGCCTCTACATTGGATGCTAACAATCACACAGACGTCCCGCCATCTATCGCCAAGATCATGGACACCACCACACCCGACGCTGCCGTCACCCTCAACGCCCAACTCGACCGCAAGATCACCATCGTAAACTTTGACCTTCACCGCTTGCAGGATGACCTCAACGACAGCATCTCCTCCGCCCACTTTGCTTCGGCCATGCTCAAGTTCCTGCCCGACATCCAACGCCTCTCGCTCCTGCCCGCGGGCCCGCGCCACGCCTTCGACCTCGTGCTCAAGCTCGGCGGCAACCTCAACTCGCACGGCGGTCTCGACTCCGGTGACGAAGACGACATCGTCGCGCGCCGTGACTTCTACAGCCGTCTCGACAACGCCATGGTCGACGTCGTCGGTCGTAGGTTTGGCGAGGGCGAGGAGTGGAATGTCGGCCGGGAGATCAAGAGGATCGAGAAGACGGCGCAGTACCTGGTTACGTTCGGCGTGAAACCGTATTTCCCCGAAACACTGGACCTGATGAGGAGGGAGATCGAGTACAGGCAGGGCGGGCAGGGCCAGCCCCCCAACGGAGTGCCGAATGGGGGGTCGCCGCCACGGTACCACTGAGCCGTCTAAGAATGGTGTGAGGCGTGTGGCTGATTTGTAGCAGTCGCCAAGTGTCGGGCTCTTCTGTATCGATGAAGGATCGAATTGTCCGGAATCCGAGCAAGAGGCCAGCGGTAACCTTCATATAATCTCGGTTCGGTTTACGGGTGCGGTTTCGCCATGTCCCTGGACATGGTCACATCCTCTTCACTTCCTTGAACATGGTTCCTTAACTACGGCGGCTGAAATCGACCGAGGACGATCCCCCCCCGACGAAGCCCCTTATCTTTCTTTCCCGATC
Source organism: Massarina eburnea CBS 473.64 (assembly GCA_010093635.1). Taxonomy (NCBI): domain Eukaryota; kingdom Fungi; phylum Ascomycota; class Dothideomycetes; order Pleosporales; family Massarinaceae; genus Massarina; species Massarina eburnea. The sequence goes on along the minus strand of MU006793.1, from coordinate 639,247 downwards.
TGGCAAACTCCGTCCATTTCCCGTCCTCATCTTCTCTCTACTTTTCTCGGGGTCTCTCGGATACACAGGCCACGGATATTGTATTGTACCTAATACCTTTTGCTTGCTTTTTCTTTCTCTCTCCGTACGACACGAATCTCTTTACTCTACCTTGCATGGACGGGGTAGTGGCGTCGGCGTTCAGTCCCGAACAGGATAGCGAATTTTTTGGTAACGACCTAAAGAGGGTGTGCAGTATGAGTATACATAGCACAAAGGGGGGCCAACGGTTTAATATGTGGACGAAACGAAATGAATGGCAAGGTCGGTCGGCGGTGAATAAGGAGACTCCAAGCGTGTAGTACAATTTACAAATCTAATGAACTTTTGCGTGGAATGTTTGTGACTTGTACTCTGTGAGACTGCTGTGTTTGTTGGGTTCCGTCTCCCCTTGCTATGTCACAGTAGAGGCTATGTCGTCGACCCATCACATGGGTCAAGTGACATCTCCTACCTGCCGTAGCCGTCCGAATAAATGATTACAATACGAATTCACCGAGCAACACGTCAAGTCAAGGACCAGCTGCTTAAAGGTACAAAAAAAATGTTTTGCTCCGAACGAGCGGGGGGGAACTAGCATGAATAGGCCCCTCATCTCAAGCAAGTTCCACCGAAAAATATGTTTACCAAGGATCCACACCCAAACCATATAGTATGCTAACGCTCGCCCCATGTACCTTATGCAGAAGTCCTACTTGCCATGCATCGCTTCGTTATCGTGACAAACGAGATTGGGGGCCGAAGCCAGAAGCCAGGCCGGTCTAAACTAAGTATCCTGCATCCAACAAATGGCTGTTTTTTGATTGCACGGAAAAAAAGAGTGGTTTCGCTTCAATGAGCTGCAGTCGAATGAAGTGAAAGGAGAAAAAAGGGTGTCTGTCCAAGTTATTGCCGTGCCGTGCCGTGTCGAGTATGCAAGAAGGATGGACGATGAGACCTCGGATCCGTGGCCATGAGAAGAAATGCAATGCAACAGAGTGTAGTGTAGCAAAACCAGGCGTGCAGGTCAGATAGGTGCGTTCAAGCAGCGCAATGCGGACCGCTATTGCAACGAAGATTTCTTAAACTCTTCGACAATACTCCACAATTCGATAGCTCGTTCCGCTTTCAGCTGTGCCGTGTCAGTTTACAGTCTTATGCAAAATGAACAGATCAGACTCACCCTAAGCAAATGGCTCTCCACCTCCCCACTAGTCGTGGGCGCCGTAAATAAGATCTTCCCATCCTTCGGCTCCTTGCCATCCGCATCTCCGAATCGCAGACCCTTCGAAACTGCCGCATTAAGCAACAACCGATGCGTCCCTTCCGCCCTCAGTACGAATCGGGCCCTTATCGGTTCTTCGCGCGTCACGTTGAGTTTGAAAGATCCCAAGCCACGCTCCTGCCACGCCTTCTTGCCAGCTTCGCCAGCTAGTGTGTAGAGTTTGGCGCGGCCGACCCATGCAGTATCTTCGTTCTCTTCACCCGTCTCAATGGGTCCCGGGGACTGGAGGAGACTTGAGCCGGACTTTCGCTCAGGGTCTTGGGAAGTGCCGTCTTCGTTGCCTTCGCCTGCTTCGTCATTGTCCGACGTGGTGCCATCGTCCACTACTTTGGGTTCCTCCTTGGAGCCGAAGTCTACTGGTTTCTGGGTCAGGCCGGTGATGGTGGCCCCAGAACCGAATGAGGAAACTTTGGTAGAGCTGGGCTTGATACCGCCAAACGCACTGGTACCTAGTGATCCGCCGAATACCGATGTAGATCCGTTGGCACTTCCACCGAATGCGGATGGCCCTGAGCTGCCCCCCAAAGATGCGAATCCGGTCGGTTTTGCTGCAGGTGTGCTGCTACTTGATGCAAAGGAGGAAATTTTGGAGCCTGCTGCCACGGTAAACGGTGAGCTTATTGATGAAGCGGCGGCACCAAATGGAGAGGCAGCGGAACTAGCAAAGGAACCAAAGCCGGAATTCTTGAAAGCTTGGCTGGATGTCTGTGGGGCGTCTTTTGCGGAGATTCCAGCGGGCTTCGGCGCCGGCTTTTGCGGGGACATGGTGGCAAATGGAGAGGTCGTAGAAGTGTTGGCAAAGCCGCTTCCCAGTGGGATCTGTAAATTTGTTAGAGGAAATTGTTAGCATTGGGTAGGCAGGGCGCTGACCTGGGTTTTCTGTTTTGTTCCTTCGGCAAGTGAGCCGACACGGTCCCTCAGCCGCTTCGTTGTGCGTTCTTCCTCTGTCTTGGTGCTGGCATCGTCGGAGACCTCGGTTGCCGCTGCTGTTAGAGATTCAGCTTGTTCCCGTGTCCGCTTGTTCTTCGGGCTGGCGATGCGGGAGCGCTTGTCACTGGCTTCGGGAGTGTCTTCTCGTGCTTCTGTGGTCGCCGTACGCATGGTCGCGTCGCCATCGAACTCGCTTATGGGTGGGATTATGGTCTTGACGGTCTTGACAGGCTTAGCGGACTCGATATCTGAGTTGACGGGGCTTGTAACGTCTCTTGACTTCTTCCGCGTGTGTCGCTCGTATTTCTTCCCTTGGGTTTTCGCCTCGTCGCCCTCGAAAGCCTCACGACTACGCTTCCGGCGCAGCCTGCCCCGGTCACTATCGGAACCCGAAGTGTTGTCGCCGTGAGCGCCGTTGGTCGAAGTGTCATTCATGGGCTGGTCGGAGTTTGTGGGGGGGTCGGAGGACGATTTGGCGTCGATGCGCGTCTCCTTCAGCTTCTCGCGGACAGGCCTGCCCTCACTGTCGCTGCTTCGGTCGCTGCGTGCGGGCGAGTGCACTGGCTGTTCGGTCTGCGGCTCCATCGTCCTGAGGGGGCTTTGGCTGCGGGGGGTCTGGCTGCGGGCTGTCGTGGACGTGGCGCTGGTGTGGGCGTTGTGTGCGCTGTGTTTATTCTGCGTAGCCGAATTGTCTTTTTGCTCGCTCTGCTATGCGGCAAGTGGGGATCGGCGGGTTGCTCGAAGCTTGCCGAACTGTGGAAACCCGCGATCGAGCACCGGCGTGCTAGCGCTCCAAACGCGGATTGCGGTGTGAATTGCTGTGCGGAGTCGTGAATGTTGCGGGGCTCAGCTGCCCGACGTCGTGGTCGAGAGCGCAGTAGTCGTGGTCGGCCGAGGCTGCGACGGCGGGCGCCCAGTCGTGATAAGCTCTTAGCCGCAGCTTGTTGGTCTGGTCGGTCGGCACACGAGAGAGGATGGGGGAGGGCGTGCAGGAGTCTCGCAGGGCGGCGGGCAACAATAGGAGAGTTGCACAAGAGCTGGCGCCGTGGTGAGTCGGAAATGAAGGTCAAAGCGCCCTATTGGCAAGGTAGCGTCGAGGTAGCTGCCGGCCGTCGGCCAGTCGACAGTTGCCCTTTTCTTTCGCTGTGCAGGATGCGGACAAGAACACGTCGTGCAGATGAGCGGGTGGGGAGCGGCGTGGTCGTGTTTGCGCACTTTGAGTGGGAGGAGAGTAGGCGCTGGCGGAGGTGGTGGTCGAGTAGGATGTGTTGTCGGCGTGCGACGCTAAAACCAATGACGAAGAGAGTGGGGGAACGGCTCGACACAGCATTGTATTGCGCCCGACACTGGCGCCGGCCCACATGGCCCTGTTTGCGATCCACGGCCGATATCACTGCGTGGAATGGAAACAGACTTCATTTTCCAATCCCTAGCATGCATATGGAAGGTAGGCAGAAGGTAGGCAGAAGGTAGGCAGAAGGTAGGCAGAAGGTAGGCAGAAGGTAGGTATCACGCAGCTACGAAAAGGTATTACAGACAACATTGGAACACTGCGCCGGCGCTAGCTGATGAAGCAGATGCAGCCCAGCGCTATGTAAAAGACGAACAGAGGGTACACTGCAATGCCCACGCGGTTGTTCACCACCCCCGAACCGCCCATGATGCTGATGCCTGCTGCCAACGACCATGCGACCAAGACGAGATAGACGGGGATCCTGACGATCATGTGCACCCCGACCGCGCTGAGAATGGAGGCGATGACGAGGGGGAAGAGCGTATATCCGATGATGGAGACCGACTGGAAGAAGGCGCTGCGCCTGTTAGCTGAAGTTCAGATAGCCGCTTGACACACTTACATGTTGCCTCCCAGCAGCTTGATTTGCAGCGTGACCACGGCCTCGCCAATCCACACCAGCGCAAAAATGCCCGAGAAGACGAGGTCCTTCTGCTCGTCCTTGGCCCCTCTCGAGAGGAAGAAGCTTAGCAGCAGGCAGAAGATGAGGGGGCCCCACAGATCCCAGTCCCGCAGGCCCTCGCTCATGCCGCCCTGCAGGATGACATCTGCGTCTGGCCACCGCCCAGCCAAGTTCCTGAGTCCGCCGCCAAAGCCATCGCCCTCGCCGCGCTCAGCTGCCCCAATGCCGCCGCCGCTCGACAATATGCCGCCCAGCAGGTACTTGGGATACAGCACCTGCTTCAGCTTCTCCCAGATGGCCAGCAGGTCGCGCGACACGGTTTCCCATACCGTCTCGTCGATGGTGTTGGTCGGCGCGCGTCGGTCTTCGCCAGGGATGGACGAGGTCAGGTAGGATTGCGTATTCCCAGCCGGCCGCGACGAGATGTTTCCAGTCAGCGGCGCGCGGTCGGAACTGCCCTGTATCGGGTCGTCGAGGTCATCCAGCGTCGCTGTTGCCCGTTAGACACTTGCATAGCTCGCCTTGGGTAGCTGTTCAGGGCAGCTCACCATCGTCGGGGTCAATTAGATCCCGTTCCACTGCATCGCTGTCGTAGTTGGCCGACGAGGAGCTCGGCGTCGTAGCCGCCATGGTCAAATCGCTCGCTGCGGTGTTGATTGCGTATTTGTAGGTGCTAGCTCGAAGTGGCAGCTGGGGTGTGGATTGATGAGGCTCTAATGACACGATGGCAGCTTCCTCGGTTTACCTGCGCAGGGCAAGACCGGCTAGGGCTCCCAAAGCGGTAACGGTTCCATCCTTAGAAAGCTTGTTCACCTTCACCTCTTTGCGTCACATCCGATTTATGTACCCATTGAAATACTCTCTATTCCCTCGTTGGCTGCCGCAGTTCGTCCTACTCTCACCATACATCTTTTTCGTGCCCCCGTGCTGCTGCTCTGCTGCTGCTTTGGCATCCTAACACCATGTCAGACTCCATCTTAAACGACATCTCGCATAGGCGCTGGAACTTGCTTCGCGGGAGCTGGATACTGGTCTCGCCGCACCGCACGAAGCGTCCGTGGCAGTGAGTTCGCTCTTCCATGTTCAATGCTAAATACTCATACTTTTCCAGGGGTCTGCAGGAGAAGCCTTCCCAGACCACACTCCCCGACTACGATGAGAAGGTACTGTGGATTGGATCCGTCCTCGTTTCCTGAGATTTCACTCCTGCCTATTATAGAGCGTACCCCGCCAACCTTCTAGTACTTACACGTGACAGTGCTATCTATGTCCAAGCAACACCCGCGCAAATGGCTCCAAGAACCCCAAGTTCACCGAGACCTTCGTCTTCGTCAACGACTACAGCGCCGTCAAGGAAGAGCAGCAAGAGTACCACCCGGCGGACGAGGAGGGTTCACTAGAATCGCGACTGTTTCGCGCAGAAGGCGTAACTGGAAAATGCTACGTCATCTGCTTCTCGCCATGCCACCACCTGACTCTCGCCGATATGTCGGCCCCTGAGATCCTGCCCATCATCGAGACGTGGACGAATCTATACGCCGCCAACCTAGACCCCAAGTCACCACTCGCGAAGGTGGCTAGTATCTTGACAATCCCGCCCATATCACAGGCAGATATCGAGAAGCCAAATGCTCAGTATAGGTACATGCAGATCTTCGAGAACAAAGGTACCGCGATGGGCTGCTCCAACCCGCATCCACACGGCCAAATCTGGACCACAACTTCGCTTCCCGAGGAACCGGCAATAGAGCTCCAACAGCTCAGTAAGTACCGAAAAGACTGGAAGGGATCGCAATTGCTAGTAGACTACGCGAAGTCCGAGTCAAATAAACAAACGCGTACCGTGTTCGAGAACGAGTCTTTCTGGGCAGGCGTACCCTACTGGGCAGTGTGGCCGTTCGAGGTCATGATCGTGAGCAGGCAGCACAAGCGGTCGCTAGTAGACTTCAACGACAAAGAGAGGAAAGAACTATCAGAGTGCATATCGGAGATCACACGGCGATACGACAATCTGTTCGAGACACAGTTCCCGTACAGTAAGTTCATTTCCATTCGCCCCACTGCTCCTCCAGTCTAATCATAAAATCAGGCATGGGTATCCATCAAGCACCATTGACGGGATCCGAGGATGAAATCGAATCAAGTCACTTCCACATCCACTTCTACCCACCGCTCCTCCGTAGTGCCACGGTCCGCAAGTTCCAGGTCGGCTACGAGATGTTAGCCGAGCCCCAGCGCGATATCACGCCAGAGCAGGCTGCTGAGCGTCTTCGGGACTGTGGTGGTACGCTTTACCGGAAGAAGTTGAACGAATCTTCTACCGTGACTAGCGACAAAGGCGAGCAGAGTGAGGCTGGTGACGTGCAACAGAGTCAGTAGGTACGGTAATGTGCTAGGGTCGTGGAACATGGATGATTAAGGGAATATTTGCATGTCATGCACTTCATCTTCGTGTATATATTGACGACATGGAACTTGAATCACCAGTATAGGTGGGCATTAACATTGCAGTGTGAGTTTGGTAGCATAGAATTGGGCCTACCCCGAGAATCTTTGAGAATTGCCAACGATTCCTCTGAACCCTGTGGACTTCTCTTTGTTCGTTCACTCTGACACCCTAAGACGAAAGTTCGACATTGTCCGATTTCGTGGGGAGCTGAACAAGTGGCTGTTGGAGTTCACAAATGCCGTCCCCCACTTTCTCGTGCAAGTCTTCGCCCGTCACATCTCCTACACTTTCCCCCGCTCTGTCCTTCTCCATACTAGCTCTGATTTTCCTTTCTAGAACTTTCCACATGAATATACCCATACCAACGAACAGGACGAACACCCCCGCAATGGCCCCGATCCCAATACCCACCTTGGTTTCTGTAGAGAACCCACTGTCTACGACCGGCGCGGTTGTCGGTAGTATTAACACCCCGATTGTCGACACAAATAAAGTACTGAATGGGGATGGTGTAGACGTACTCGATTTGGACGATGTAATTAGGGGGACGGACCGACCAAATGTTTTCGGTAGCTTCACGACTGCGAAACTGTTTCTACAGCACTTGTTACTCAATCCGCAACACCAAAGCTCACTTGAGCTCGTCCCATCACACGGTGTCATGGGCGAGCCCCCTGTACCTCTGTCAACATTCTATCTCTACACACTTCCCCTCCCCTTCTCACCAAGTAAACAGGCAACCTACCATCGATATCCCTCGTCTCCTTACACACATCCAGACAATTCCCGCTCGTAATATTCGCATCCGTGCAGTAAAGCAGCCAGTATGCAACCATAGGTATCCCATTCATGACATGTCTATTCTGACACAGCCCGTTGGGCAGACACTCATCTCTTACATGGTCCTCTGGCGTAGGGTTATTAGGAAACTCGCTGCCAGGCGGCTTGGCACGGCCCAGACCGCAGCAAATTGTGGGGTTGGGAGAGCTGCATGGAAGCATAAGGTAAGGGGAAGGCACTACAGTGCCGTTTCTGTAGTAACATGAATCGGTCATGACGAGGGGGGCTAGGTAGCCTAGGATGAGGAATTCTAGTTTAGGAGATATTATCAAAGAGATTAGGAGATAGTTAAGGTGGGGTAAGCTTCCGTCAGAGATATATAAGATATCAAGTGTTCGGTCACACTTGCTGCCTTGATTATGGACAATTCTTTCGGGCGCGAAACTTAGGTCTCTCACTTTTAGGGACATGCCTAATGTACTACATGCCAAGGGTTACAGCTTACTATCGAGACCATGGAAATGTCGGGAAATGAGATGTTTTGGCCCGTATGGAGAAAGCAATCGTAGGCTAAACAAGTGTAACGCACAGACCTCCAAGGTATCGGTCCCTGATCGACCTTTCCGCAACCTAACCAGAAAGAGGGAACTTTAAACCAATCCCTCACCCCAAACATTGAAAGGCCACCATACCTCCCACTCCATCGCAACCTCCTGATTTTCCCGACATCCCAAATAATCCCCGCAATGGCATCAACATACCTCCCAGCCTTCGAGGGCCATCTCCCGCTATGGATGCTCTTCGTACGACCTCCGCTCCTTCCCCTCTCGACCCCAATTGAATACACAACGAGCATACACTAACACACTCCCGACCCCAGACCTCAATAATATCCGTAGGAAACTCGATCCAAGCCTACAAGACCGTGCACTTCACCGCGCGCGTCTACAACCCCAATCCCGACAACTCGCGTGCACCCTCCAACATCCCCTCCAACGGCTCCTCCACCACCCCTAAACCCGAAAAGCCCCCCGTCGGCGAAATCCCCTCCCAGGTCACTCCACTATCGTCCCGCACTTTCGGTACTTGGACGCTGCTCGCTAGCATAATCAGATTGTATGGTGCTTACTACATCAATAACAAGGCTGTGTACGAACTAGCCATGTGTGCTTATGCTGTTGCTTGGGTGCATTTTGTGGCAGAGTGGAGGATTTATGGAACTACGAGGTTGGGTGTGCCGCTTGGGGGGCCCTTGGTTATCAGTACGGGGACGTTGATATGGATGTTTTTGATGAAGGATTTTTACTTGGGTCAGTAGATGGGGCGATGAAGGTGGCATTGAAGACGTCAGAAGATCTTTTTCGATATTGAAAAACGTATGAGATGTCCTTCGGGGTAATGCCATCTGGAGAGAATGCCCAAACCCACATCCCGTAAAGCTTTTTCGAGCTGTAAACGGTGTGACGGTGTCGGCTACTGAGTCTAAAGAGAACTTTCGCGCTTATATCATTTGATAAGATCGAATTTCTGCAAGAGAGGGATATAGTTTGTAGTAAACAAGGCAGAGGTATATAATACTGGGTTACACACTATTAAGATTATAATTATAATGTATAAAGATTACATTCCGTCCATGATGAGTCGTGAAATCAAGCATGACGGGAACCATACATTAGTAAGATTATACTCTATGCTCCATATATGCGATGCCTGGAGCTGTATCCGTCTCAGCAGAACCTACACTGAAGCGCGACATATCCTGCCCGTTGCAGCGCAAACATGGCCGAGTCCCTTGGCTATGCCGAAACATCGAGCCCATCATCTATTGCTTCTTCGCATCTCTGGCCGCCTTCCTCAGGGCTCTCTTTCTGATGTCCTCATGCATCCCCCTGTTGACCTTGACAACGATCGAGTTCCGCTCTCCCAAGAATCGGCTTAAGAACCACATCATCAAGCCATGACTCCAGTACGGCGAGCTCGTGTAGGCCACATTCTGCGCCCCACCACTCCTTCCAATTTTACCCAATGCAGCCTTCACAAACTGTCGAGGGTTGGGTACCAAAGCTGAGCTCTTGCGGATCTTGGACATGGCGGTCGTGACAAGATGCGATTGTACGCATTGGACGTGAACGCCGTGGGGTTGGAGCTCGGAGCCGAGGGCAGTAGACCATTGTTGGAGGAAAGCCTTGCTGCCGGAGTAGGTGGCTAGCAGGGGGGTGGGGAAGAAACCGCCGAAAGAGGCCATGGTGAGGATAAGTCCGCGCTTGCGGGAGACCATGCCAGGTGCAACGAGTTGCGTTACTCTCAATGTCCCCGTGCAATTGATCACAATAATATCCCTCATTTCCTCTGCCGGTGTTTCGGTGAACGGCACAGGGATGCTGTGGCTCAGTCCCACATTGTTGATCAAGATGCTGACGTCGAGACCGTCGATCAGTTTACGCAGGGCGGCGTAATCGCTATCTTTGTTCTGCGCGAAATCCATGGCGAGCGTCTTGGTTTGGATCTTCGGGCCATATTTGGTGGAGACGGTGGCAGCGAGATCGTCAAGTTTGGACTGGGTGCGGGATACGAGGAGGAGATTATAGCCTTTCGAGGCGAGGGAGAGGGCGAATTCTTTGCCAATGCCATCGGAGGCGCCGGTGATGAGGACCCAGGAGCCGCGGGGACCGAAGGAGCTGAGCTTGGAATTTGTTAGCAGTTGAAGTATCTAAATAAAAGGTTGAAGACGTACGGATTTGCCTGGGAGGACGAAGAGACTCAGAAGTACTCTAACGAAGCTGAATAAGGGCGAGACGACGGTATAAAGTCCCGCTAACAGGACGACAGAGGCAATCGGAACTGCGAGCTTGGAGTCAAGCTCCTTTTCGAGACAGCCCAGGATGTTCTTAAGGGCGTCCATGGTGTGGAGTGATGAGGAGTGAAGTAGATAGACGGCGGAGTTTGGTGGGGAATAAAGTTCAAGATTACTTGTTCACGCCTAGACAGATCGCTGGCTTTGCGAAGTGCAACTGAAAGACCACAGTGCACTGTGCTACACTTCCCAAGCGAAAACGTCTCCTGCTGTCCAACGATTTCTTTTAGGAAGCAATCAGCGACTTTTTGGAACAAATGTTGTCAATCGCCGTTCCGAGCCGCGGTAACTGTGATTGGCTGCCGGAAAGCTTAGCATAGCACGGAGAAACAATAACGCCGCCCCGTTTCGCTTAGCGACACTGCACACAATTCGCACTTGAACATCACTGATCCGAACGACAACACCACCAGACCGCAAACATGGCTACCGAGCTCACGTACGTACGAATCCACGCCAGTGCGAAGCAGTAAACTAATTCAGAACCAGTGTCCAGTCGGAGCGCGCCTACCAGAAGCAGGTACGACCAACATCGCCCGCCGCGACGGCAATCTCAATCCCAGCGCGACCGTGATACTGATTTTGCGAACAGCCCCATATCTTCCTCAACCACAAGGTCGGTGGACCGCGCAAGAACACCCGTAACCGGAGATGGTATAAGGATGTCGGTCTGGGTTTCCGCACGCCCAAGACGGCCATTGAGGGCTCCTACATCGACAAGAAGTGCCCCTTCACCGGCACCGTCTCCATTCGCGGCCGTATCCTGACCGGTACCGTCGTCTCCACCAAGATGCACCGTACGTAACCACTTCCCCGGACATTTTAGCAAGCTCGAATGCGAAAATGTAATTTGGACTTGGCTTGGCAGTTGGCTAAAATCGATTCTAGGTACCCTCGTCATTCGTCGCGAGTACCTCCACTTCGTGCCCAAGTACTCTCGTTATGAGAAGCGACACAAGAACCTCGCCGCTCACGTCTCCCCCGCCTTCCGTGTCGAGCCCGGTGACCAGGTCATCGTTGGCCAGTGCCGACCCCTCTCCAAGACCGTCCGATTCAACGTCCTCCGTGTGCTCCCCAGGACCGGCAAGGCCGTCAAGTCTTTCTCCAAGTTTTAAGTGGACAACGGTTTAGCGTAGGCAATGGGTGGCGGTGGTGGGAGAAAACGAGGGGCTGGTCATGAGGTTTCGAAAGGGTCAACACTTTGCATTCTGGGACTAAGGATTCGGAGTCCGATGGGCTGTGTATGTTTCTTCAGTCTATGAGAAATGAAAGCCCTTGGCTGGCAAAAACGCCGCTGAGGCAGGTCACAAAAGTACAATCTATGTGCGGTCCATGGAAGAGTGAACGTGATCGGCGATGTGTGCAAGATCCTTTCGATTGACACAGATGCACAGCATATTCAATCAAGACATTCAACAACTAGCCATCCCATCCATTACGTATATCTGAACATGTTGGACAGTAATCGCACAACCTTTGATAGGCGTAAACGCTACTAACATTAATCGCATAAAGGGACGGTACAGGAAAATTGTGCAGGGCATCGCACATAACGCCACCCCGGAAAAGCCATAAGCTCAAGGACCATCGGACATCGTACCTGATAGGAAAAGAAAACCCTTTTGATGCCTCTTAAAAGAAGCGGATTACAGAATATTACAACATCCTACTCCCGCTCAATCCTCAAACAACAACGACACCCTCGTCACCCTCTCGCATCTTCCATCTATTATTGGTATAGTGGCAGAATTGCCCCTCTAGCAGATGATGTTCTTCCCCTGGTTTGGCTTCCTTCTCGTCCCGTTTTTGCACGGCGGTATACTGGGCGAGGAAAGCACTCGCGTCTTCCGGATCAAGGTCCTCTTCGAGATCGTGGTCTTGAAGGAGATGCATTAGGCCAGGGTTGGGGGAGTCTTTTCGACTTTGATGACCGGATCAGCGTCATCATCGCTGTCTGGGATCTCGCCGTCCTGGAAACCTTGGTACAGGTGAGGTGTGCGCGTATCATTACTAGCACCAGCTTCTGCATCGTCTTCCGCCGCTTGGATGATGTGGAGTGGGTGGTCTTCGTCGTCCAAAGTTATTCCACTCAAAGTGACTGGCTCGAGAATTCTCCCCCACATTTGGTAATTCGCATCACACCGTACACCTCTGATCCTACACTCCCCACAATAGGTTCCTATTAATTGGTTCATGCCATTCTTCAGGTTTGGGTGGTATACCATGCACGTAACACCTCGTTTTCGGCAGTTTCTACAGGTCTCGGGCGCCATGACGCCGTACTTGCTGTGGATGAGCTTGGCATGGGCAACGCGTGTACGAACGCTGTCGGTCCATTTTGAAGGGGCAAGGTGGCCAAAGGTACCCATTTTAGCGTTGTTCGCATGTGCGATCTTAAGATCTGCGGCATATCCATCGGTAGGTGGAGAAGGGAGAGTGATGAGGGTCTTATCTTTAGCGGCTTGGAGAATCTGGGCGTTGGTCGATGTTGGGTGAACAGTACGGATATGTTTGCGGAAATTATCTCCTCGAGTATATTCATGCCTAGAACGTCTTGTACAGTCCGGCTCAGGGCACATAAAGCGTCCGTGCCGCGACGCTATTTCACCAGATATGTAGCCGCCGTCACCTTTCTGCTTCGATGGTATGGTGGTGGCACCTCTACCTTTTTGTGACACAACCGGAGCATCATCTGCGCTTGGGGAAGATCCACTTGGATGTCGTTGCTTCATGTGGACTTCAAAATTGTGCTTTCGCTGAATACCTTCCCAGTGGCGTGCGCAGCTGGAGACCGGACAATAGTATATATTTTTGGTCGTTGACCGAGCTGAGTTGGCGAGTCTTGGGGCTTTTGCAGGCCTTTCTGGTTTGTCGGCGGGTGTATCATCCCCATCCCCAGAAGGCTCACCTCGATCACTAGGACTGAGCAGGAACTGCGTCTCCCCAGATGCCTCTGAATCTGAATCCGAATCTGACGAAAGATCTCGAACTTGCCTACGCATTCGTTTCTGTGACGGCGGTAGAGGTGTGGTGAATGAGCGCGGCTCTTGAGAATTATGTGGAAGATCAGTTGCATTCACCATATCCAGAGGCCTGGATTGATTAGGTGGGTGGGAGACATATGTGTTAATGTTCGTTGAAGGCGCCGTGCTCGTCATTTGTGGTAATGAGTTAACCGATCCAAGGCGTTCAAAATGGGCAAATAGGTGTAGTTTTCCAGCTTCGAGGTAGCTTTCGTCAAAGTAGGCGCCATTGTCCCAGAAAAGCGAGGCAGCTTTGCCTTTGCAAGCATCATCCTCTAGATGAAAATGAACAGTCCACTGTTTCGGATCACGATTCAAGATCCTAAAGCTGAGCGACTCAAGTTGCTGTAACTGTTAGTATGCTAGGTGTCTTGCCATATATGGAGTCGCACCTTGTACGTCTGGGCCAGTTTCCCTGGCACCCAATCGCTGATGCAGTCTGTCTGGAACTCGCGTAGCAGAATGGTCGGTGGCGCCATGATGAATTATTAATAGTTCAGCCGAGTGTGTAGAGCAGTGGCTTGAATGGAGTGAGTGTTAAGCGCGTTGATAGTGCTATGGGTGCGAGATGTAGTGATCAATTGCGTAGTGAGAACAGGTTGGAGCGGAACGGAACGAGATTTTGTGGGCTGGAGAGCACCAAGGAAATACGAGTAAGCATAGAGGGCGAGAAGCTGGAAGTTGAAGGTGTGTGTTCGAAGGTAGAGAGGGGGAAGAGCATAGGAAGTCACGTCTATTAGCGTGCACGGACTGCGTTGTGACCAGAGAATAGCATGGATGGAATTCCTCCACGCTATTTTCAGCTCCAAATGGATTGGTGGATTCCATGGACGGTGGAATCAATGGAGGATTCCATGAAGCAAGCGCTAGGCTCCTATTAGCTAGTCTTTATCTATACAAAGTATAGTGTTAGTGTAGTAAAGGATAACGTATAGTAGTGTAAACTTACTAGAATTAACCTATCCTATTATATTAGTTATACTACTTAATAATCGCTACCCTCAGTCCTCCATGGAATCCAGCTATCCATGGAATTATTCCATGGACGTGGAATCCATCCATGCTATTAACTGGTTGTGACTTCATCTGGTCCCGATTGATAACATCTCAATATTCCTCAACGCCTCCTCCGCTTACGCGAAGATCTTATTTCAGTGAATTAGAAACATATAATGCACCATATTTCCCTCTTAGGGCGCGCCAGAAGGATGACAAGGGATACCCGCGCACTGGAAACTATTTTGATCAACTAGCGCTAAAACACGGTAACACGTCCTCACGTGCAAGTGGTCTACGTGTGGAATATATATTCAGTCACACCCCACCCTGCCTTGATCGCCAACGCCAATGATCTTGGCTCTTTAAGAAGAGCATAGATAAGCATATGTCAGGCCTGGGGCGAGATTGGCGCCAGCGAACCAGGCACAGAGAGGGAAGGGGCAATTTTCAAGGAGCATTTCAACTTCAAGGCATTCATTGGCTCGGTGGATATTGAAGTCCTTCCGGTATTTGGTATGACTGCCGTTAGCCCTCATCTATGTGAACGCGGTCTCGACTTTTCGTCTTGCTATATCCGCTCAAACTACAAATATCCACTAACTAGGTAGCCGATTATAAGACGATAAGCAATTCTCAGAAGATATAAATCCAGGATAGTACTTTGCACCGTAAATTTCTCTAAAAGAAATGTCCTAAAGGCTCATCCTATACTATTTAATATCACTACCCCTTCCCTAGATAATACATAGAGTGGCAGCATATATCGTCCCATAAACCTTGAGCTACCACGGAACTGGAAGCAGAGTACGGAATTTCACCGCTTTTCCGAGATGCTTCTAGGCACCAGCCTCGCGCTAGGGGCCCTGAGCCCGGAACAAACGTAATCTGCAACCCTCGCTCACTCTTACTTTCCACCACAACCCCACATCCAACCAACATCCCCCACTCCAGCTCTCCACAACCACCGCATTGAATGCCCCTGCTTAACCCTCCTGTCAGTCAAACTCATGTAAGAAGTCGTAACTGTTCCAAATTTGAAGTTCATCGGTTAATCGCAATATCGTAGGGCGCACTCAGGGTCTCCGACAGCGACAACGATCAAGGGGGCGAATAAGAGAGTCCGTATTAACAACAGCAACGAACTGCAAGCTCCTCAAAAGAAGCGTGCTCGAACAGACTCCAAGAAGCTGGACGTGAGGGCAGTCTCCAAGAAGCCTGAAGTTCCCTTTCGATTTCTCGATCTTCCAGGAGGTCAGTGTATACGTCTACCACAAACCTAGCTGATATACTAACCACATGCGTAGAACTGAGAAACCGAGTGTACGAACTCGCCTGTGCCGACACCCATCGGTATTTCCCCACTTTGACGTTCAAGAGTGAACACAAACGGAGGCGTCGAAGCTTTGCGCGTGGTACGACAACCGACATACCCTTCATGGCTCTTACCCATGCAAATGTTCAGCTCCGAACTGAATTCCGTAGCCAGTGGCTGAACGGTGTTCGGATTCCACTATGTGCAGTTCAATCCTTCCTGGCTACCTTCTTGACAAAGAAGAAGCTTGAAGGTGTTCCCCGTCCGATATTCGACCCATCCGGGAGCCTGAGGATTTGGCTTCGTAAGATGGAGATGGAGCGCCGCGACATTACACGGCTGGTGAAGCATAAAGCTATGTATCCGGAATTCGACATCTCCTTCAACCACCTCCCAGAGTTCCAGCCTTGGGAGGTACAGGACTTGGAGTCACTGTTGAATAATTCGCATCCGTTGTGGATACGATGGGTGAAGTCGAGTGTGGTAAGTCTTTGTACCATACAAATCATAAGTATGTCATAACTAACTTTTATATCACCCCCTAGATCAGTTTAGTGAATTTAGATGTTAGGTTATCATGCATCGTTATCGTGCTTAAAGAGAAGCACGCCCCGCAGTGGGCGAGGAAGACGGCCGGACAGATCGTCCCTGATGGGTATCTGGCAACATTGGGCTTGAACCCGATCAGATTCTGGAGATTTGATTTTGGAGTTGATTATAACTGATACGATTATATTGGAGGAAGTGTTTTACGTTGTGTTGATAAGACAAGGTAACTGGTTATGATATTTAGGATACTTGGTTTTAGGGCGATTTGGTAGTTCCTCGGATGGGGTTTGTATTGATAGTCTTTGAGAAGACTTGCTGCTTTGGTTTGCGTTTTACTCCTAATGGGGTAGTAGTATTCTCCACCCCAGATGTCCCTCGGTCTTCGATAGATTAGAGATTCCTCTTGCTTTTCATTTCCATAACAAGAGCAGTCCTTGATCCGAATTCTGTTTTTGCCAAAGACATCTATGTGAGAATTGTTTTAAGAGGACCTGACTCGTTACTGTGGTGGGTGGCAGGTTGGAGATGGACGGCAGCTCGGAATGCTTTAAAACAGGTAGCTGATTTGTGGTAAGAGAAGGAACCAGACTGGAGTATTAGAAACAAAAGTCAAATTGAAAACTGGGTTTCATGGTAGGTGCCAGATTATGAGGCTCAAGAACTAATCGGCTTACTTTACATAGTTCAACGGATGCAGATTTCGACCTTTCGTCACGTCTGAACAAAGGAGCAGCAGTCAGGTGAAGACGCGTTCTGACGCGTTTCTCATGGAATGCTCCTCTAGCACAAGGAAAATGAGAATATTTTGCAATGGAAGAGGCAGTATAGAAGAACATAAAGGCTGCAGCGGGTATAGGTTCAAATAATCTCAAAGATTCATAGCAAGGTGGTGGGGAAAGGGGAGGGGAAGTTGGAGAAGTGGACCCTGCGCGATCTCGCGTATCGGCAAAGTTCCGCGCCATCGGTGCCTAGACCCTGCGTCATCGACTTCAATGTTATCACTACGCCCTCACCTTCCCCCATGGCTCTACCACAACTTAGAGTTTCATAATGCCACCTATACTCCCCCGAAAACGACTCAGATCGGACTCTCCAAAGCCAGGACCCCCCACGAAACGAGCCAAACCTCCCCACCCTCGTCGCAGCAAGGAATCCGTCTTCAACGCGCTAGACACACCACCAACTGTATCACGAACCCTATCGCAGACGAAAAGGTTTCTGGAGGAAGGCGATGATGATAGCAGCGAGCTTTCAGAGCCAGAGAGCAGCGACGATGAGTTCGAAGACGTACCGATAGCGGGCAAAAATGCGAAAGGCAAGCAGAAGGCGCAGGATGCAGAGAGTGAAGAGAGCGAGGATGACGAATGGGAGGATGCACTGGGCACGAAACACCATACAAAGTACGCCGACGAGCCGGAGCCGGTTATATCCGGTGACCTCCAGCTCACGCTGTCAGAGCCAACGCAAGCACTTTATTCGTTAAAGCCGGATGGGAAGAAGGGGCCTTCGAAGATACAAAGACAGATTCGAAACGTGACACACTGTGTGCATATGCAGTTCCTCATGTGGCATAATACGATTCGGAATGCTTGGATCCAGGATGAGCAGGTGCAGAAGATTATGGTGGACAACATGACGACGGGCTGTTGGAAAGAGATCGATCGATATTGGAGAGACGCAGGGATAAGAGAGGGGCATAAACGTGTTGTAAGGGGTGGTTGGACGAAGAAGATTGCACAAGATATTGCGAATGTAGGGACTTGGAAAGAGAGTGGCAAGAAGGGTGTACAGGTGTACGAGAGTCCGAAGAAAGGGAACAAAGCCCCATCGAAAACTAGTCGCAAAGCTAGCTCATCGAAGGCTGAGGTCGAGGATGAGACGAGTGGTAATAGGAATCATCGTGATTGGGGTGCAACATCTGGTCGTCTTGAACCGGATACCCCGAACCTGTCTGCTGGTGATCCGTTGTTACGACTCCTGAAGTATATTTCGGCATTTTGGAAGGCAAAATATAATATCATTGCGCCATGTCTTCGCAAGCGTGGATATCTATCCCCGGCAGCACTTCAAGCCGAAGTTTTGGCCTGGAAGGAAGACGGCTCAGATGCAGAAGCTTTCGGTGAGCGCGTGGAGAATCTAGAAGCATTCCGGGGGTTGGCACGTGAATGTCACGGCAGCAGAGATGTTGGTCAACAGCTTTTCACGGCATTATTACGAGGTCTAGGCATCGAAGCGCGAATGGTGACGAGTATACAGCCTGTGGGATTTGGATTCAGTCAGGCTGAGGAAGGAAAGGCAATAAATCTGCGCAACCTAAAGACAAAAGCTCCCGAGACAGATGGAAAAGTATCAACGCCGGCGAAACCTAAACGGGGAGGAAGGGCAAAAGCGAATGGCACCAAAGGCGTCCCAATAGATCTTTCGAACTCTGAAGATAGCGATCTTAGCAGTGCAATATCCATTCCATCTGATGCTGAAGGTAACAAGTCTGCAAAGAGGTTACCGAAAGTTCGAAAATATGGCGATGAGCTTCCGCACCCGACTTATTGGACTGAAGCGATCTCGAACTTGACACACACGCCAATCGCTGTGTCTTGTCTGCCCCGGACCGTTATTGCTACTTCGGCTATGCCGGAACAGCTCCTAAACTTCTATTGTCGAGGTGCAGCAGCAGACAAAGCAAAACAAGTTTTTGCATACCTGATCGCGTATTCCTCTGACGGTTCTGCGAAAGATGTCACAACGAGGTACTTGCCAAAACGTCAGTGGCCAGGCAAGACAAAAGGATTCAGGATGCCGGCTGAAAAGATACCCATACACAACAAGCGCGGGAAGGTCAAAAGGTGGGAGGAATGGGATTGGTTCAAGTCCGTCTTGCGACCATATGCACGGCCACACAACAGACGTCAACCATGGGACGAGGTGGAAGATGAAGGCGATCTAGTACCAGCTATGCCAACAAAACCGAAAGACATGGACGAAGAAGGCGGAAAGGAGACGCTGCAAGGCTACAAGAACTCTGCCGAATACGTGCTCGAGCGTCATTTACGACGAGAAGAAGCAATCGAACCAGGTGCAAAGATTGTACGTCACTTTGTAACCGGTAAAGGCGAGAAGGAAAAGCAAGAGCCCGTGTATCGTCGCAAAGATGTTGTTGTCTGTAGATCTGTCGAATCATGGCACAAGGAGGGGCGAGAGGTTAGGGAAGGGGAACAGCCTCTCAAGTATGTGCCCATGCGTGCAGTCACGATTATACGGAAACGCGAGATGGAAGAGCGTGAACGAGAGGAGGGTGAAAAGATCAAGCAAGGCCTATACGCGAAAACGCAGACTGACTGGATCATCCCCGATCCTATCGTTGACGGCAAAATTCCACGCAACGCTTTTGGCAACATCGATATTTACGTACCTACCATGATACCGGAAGGGGCTGTGCATATCCCTCTCAAAGGCACAGCCAGGATCTGCAGGAAACTCAATATTGACTATGCGGAGGCATGCACGGGTTTCGAGTTCGGTAAACAACGTGCTGTACCAATACTCACCGGTGTCGTGGTAGCTGCTGAAAATGAAGACCTTGTCATCGATGCGTGGGAAGCTGATCAAGCGGAGAAAGCGGCGAAAGAAGCTGATAAGAAAGAGAAACTTGTCCTTGGACTGTGGAAAAAGTTCTTTGTGGGGTTGAGGACTGTCCAGCGCTTGAAGAGGGAGTATGGGGATGATGTGGAGTTACCAAAGGAGGTTATGAAAAACGTGAAGGCGAGTGGAGAAAAGAGCGAGTGGGATACATTCAGAGACCACCAGGATTTTGAGGGTGGGTTTGTCAGAGATAATGCGGGTACCGGCGGCAGTAGCGGTGGTGGATTTGTTCGTGAAGACGAGGATGAGGATATGGCTGGTGGTTTTCTTGTGCCGAGTCAGGAAAATGAACATACGAGTATGGGCGAAATGATTATTGATCATGGAGACGCGGAACATCCTGCGCCACGGAAGTCCATGGTGGAAAACACATATATGACACCAATCTCTCTACACTCCATGCATCAAAAGCCCCCCGACCCGGACGAGCAAGCGGTCAACGAAGAAAACGAAACCGAGGAAGAGGAGGAAGACGAAGTAGAAGAAGAGAAGGCTCCTACACCTCCAAAAAGCCGTCATGGGCGCAAAGCTATCCAACCCACCCGAGGCCGTGGTCGCGGTCGTGGCGCTAAACGCACATCGGCATCAACTCGCAAACCTCTCCTCGAACTCACCTCCAGCGAGGACGAATCCCATCTCTCATCCTCCTCTCCAACAACATCAGATACCGAGCTCAACGAGCAGCCTGCCACACGCCGTGGTCGTGCCAAACGCAAAGCTACCTCTCCTCCACTTGAAAGACCAGCGCGGGAGCAGCCGAAGAGGAACGCGGCGAAGAGAAATGACAAAGAGATTAAGAGCCATTTCTTTGCACATGGGAGTGAGGAAGAAACGGATGCGACCGATATAGTGGATATGAGTCCGGTTAAGCGAGGAAGGGGACGCGGGAGAGGTAGGGGTATGGGTAGAGGGAGGGGGAGGGGAAAGGTGTAGAGTTTGAGCGTGATCGTGAGAAAATTAGTTACTCAATGAGTTACGGTCTCGCCATGTATGATCATTCGGCAGGCTCTATAGATACACGACATCTATGTTGTGTTGGAGCGAAAATTTCTTTACAATAACGAACCACAACAGTTTGTGGAAGCCAATGAGATTCAATAGCTACGCAAGTGCCACACTTGTTGGAAAGACGTTGAATGCGGAGTTCGGTAAACAGGACCGCATCAAGGGTGCTGCGATAAGCCTGCAGATTCGGACCACGTCAAGTGTGGCAAGAGGTTTGACACACGACTGTACGACATGTTCTACATCTACAACGGGATTAGTGACATCTCACCGATGCCTTGTAGTGTGACCATATCCGCGGGAACGGTTCAATCAATACGTACAGCACCGTTACACCGGTCTATTTCCCATTGACACCAACATATCACAAACTTTGAGCACATACTAAACAGGTCTGTGCCGATACTTCCAAAACTTCACTTCGTCTTTCACACAGGGTCCGGTCCTTCTTACAACTAAGGCTTCTGTCGCTAAAAGTTGTTAGCATAAATTGCCAGCTATGCTCCTCGACGCCTTCTCTCTCGTCATTATTACTATTGTTTTCACCATTACAAGATATGCAGACGCGCAAACACAGAATTTCCCCGGTTTACCGGCATGCGCAGTACGGTTTGCTCAGTCAATTTGACCTTTAGATTCGACACTGACATCTGGGAAGGATTCATGCGTCCTTGGAAAACTCTCGACAATAAAGGGACAGTATCACTGCACAGGGAGTGATCGAAAATGCCCCTGTGAGAACGGATTCGAGGGGGCGGCGAGTGAGTGCAAAACGGGCTGTAGCAGCGAGCAACACGAGGTTGAAGTATGGGCCACGAATTGGTGTGAATGTGAGTATTATGTTTCTGTGACGAGGTGAAAAGAACGAAAGGAGGAGAAGCTAATGTTAGTTCAGCGCCATCAAGCTCCTCAAGCCCAAGCCCAAGCCCAAGCCCAAGCTCATCCGAATCTCGAACCTCATTGTCAGGTTTCATATATCCAGTATCAACAGCAACAACAACAAGTCCCAGCACGCCATCCACCCCGTCTCCAAACCCTATCCCACCGATCTCAACACCAAGCACCGAAATAAACAAAAACACATTCGCCACCATCTTCGCCGTCCCACTCCCAGTAGAAACCTCCAACATCCCATCCACCAACCCCCCAGCGCCGCAAGGCACTATATCGAAATCCGCAATCATCGGTATATCCATCGGAGCCGTCTGCGCTATTATAATTCTTCTCGGCGTCTGTATTGGAGCCTGTATGATTGCAAAGCGCGAAAATACTTATCCGTCTTTTTCCCCCACGTCGATGTCAGTGGTAGGACAGAAACCTGAACTTCTTCATCCGACTTTGCTGCCGGAAATGGATGCGCTTGACATCCAGATCTATGAGTTGGAGTCGCAGAGGAATGGCGCTGTTGGTGGTAGTGGTGGTAGAGCTGAGCTTCCGGAGAAGGTGTCGTGATATGCCGCTGTTTGTATACGCGGACGTGGAATTTGAAGACTTGATGGGATATGGTATAGTTTCGTAGAGAATGGTTGTAATAGCTATAATGTGTGATGTTTGGTTTATGACCAAACGTTTATAATGGGACCTCAGTGAGCGTGATATGAGAGAAAAATGTTCTATTGTCCACATGGCAGATCAACGGTCATATGCATTCTCGATCGATGGTCCTAGATTTGGTTGAGAGACAGGATCAGCACAATGTGCCCAAACCCTTATCATAATGGAACCGCTGCAGGATTTTGCCAAAATCTTCGACGAATGTTGGTCTCCTGCTTGTGTAGCTACGACGTACACTTCAAGTCACTGAGCACTGTATGAGTAAAATATCTTCTATCATTCATATTATTCGTTACAATGTAGGGAACGAGTCGGGTTCTAAGAATCCGCCTGGAGTAATGTGAAGTCCAGAGATCCTCTATACAAAGCCAGGATTTCCGCCACAATAACGCCTCCCATGCCTTCTCTTGGCTCAATTGCTATAACAGCAACCAAGCCCATACCCTAAATCGGGCAAGTACAAATTTTAGACACGAAAACCAATATACCATCCATATTCACACAGAAAGACCCATCATATACAACCGGAACTGGAGCATATCAACTCCCACTGCTCCATCGCTTAGCCGTCCTACCGCCTGGACCCGGCATCCGGATCCTGGTACGCACTATCCCTGAATCTGGAATCTGCCTCTGTGCTGGCCTGGCTTGCCGACACCGAATCTTCATCACTTTCTGTTACGACCCTTCCCGCTTGCTTATCACTTCCATTGACAGCCTCATCATCTACGTCCAAATCATCATCAATCTCCAACTTCAGGCCCCTTCCCCTTCCAAAGAAATCTTCCGTCCTGAGACCCCTCACAGAAGTCGTATCAACGCCCTTCTTCAGATTTCCATCCTTCTTCGCTTTTCGTATAAACTCTCTTACAGGGCCCATGGCGGCGTCTCGGCACGCTTCTTTGATGTCTGAGCCGCTCATGCCGGCGGAGACGCGGACTAGGTAATCGAGGGAGAAATTCGGAGCGTCGATCTTTGTGTCGCGGAGGATAAGGGAGAAGATCTTGTGTCGCTGAGAAGCATTGGGGAGGGCGACAGGGAACTTCTTGGGCATGCGACGGAGAATCGCTTCGTCGATGTCTTGGATACGGTTCGTGGCGCCAAGGATGCATATTTGTTGCGGGGTTGATCGTGAGCTAGAGGAGTGCGAGGAGACCAGACCATCCCAGTGCGTCATGAACTCTGCCTTCACCATGCCACTAGCTTCGTGCTCGCCGCTCCTTCGCTGACCGAGTACGGCGTCGATTTCGTCGATGAAGACAATTGTGGGTTGGAGTTTCCGGGCGAGACTGAACACAGCGTTTACAAGCTTATTGCTGTCGCCGTACCATTTTTCAGTGAGGGTCGAGATGTGGAGGTTAATGAAGCAGGCGCCGGATTCGTGAGCGAGCGCTTTCGCTAACATTGTCTTTCCGCATCCTGGAGGGCCGTAGAGGAGCACGCCCGATGGCGCGCTTAGGAGAGAGGATGAATGTGAGTAGAGGTGGGGCATGGTGAGGGGGTATATAACGGATTCTTTGAGATCTTCGATGATGCTTTCGAGGCCACCGATGTCTGTCCAGATGTTAGCCAATCGTCTCAAATCCCTCCATGACTATTAAGCCAAGGAAATGCACGTACCCTCAAAACTGACAGGTATTTCCTCTGGCGCGACGACCTCCATAGCGATAGATTGCTCATACGAGGTCAACTCTAGATCCTCAATTCTGGCCCTGCTGTCCCTCCGCCGCCTTCTCCTCCTTCCGCCATCAGTAGTATAATATTCGTCGCTCTCCTCGCTATCGAACCCCGCCTCTCTTGACTTGTTCGCCAATATAGCGCCGAGTTTGCGATTCGCGGCTCTGGCCTTCTTCCTCGCTTCCTCTTTTTGCTGAGCTTCGGGGTCGAGGCGCGCAAGGAGGTTGCGGATGACGAAATAGGCTAGTAGGGGCTATGATGTGTTTGTTAGCGCCAATTGCAGAAAATGAGAGAACGTGTCAACAGGCGCATGGTCGAGCAAAGTGTGGGGGGCTGGGGACGTACAGCGGCGGCTGCCATGAGGATATCGGGGAGGTACCCCGTGAGGCCACTCTTCTTATTGTTGCTCATTGTCGTTGATTATACCTATTCACCTGTTCACTATGGGCGACGCGTGTAGGTGGAAACGGGAGTGTAGATGTGAAGAAGTTGTGTGAAGCGGTGAAGGTAAACCTTGTGATCGCATGCGTTGTAGTAGTCTTCAAAGTCGCCGCTCCCGCTCCCGCGCTCGGAGCGCCACATGTGGCGTGGTGGCACAGCCTCGGCCTCGGTCTTGGCGTGATGGATCTGCAGAACGGCACATAACAGCCCACCGTACATGAGGGACCGCTTCCAATGCTACTTATGGCGTGCATGGTTACTCCACCTCAATAATAATGCACCCATCTCGCGACGCCCTCGTCAACATGGCCGCCGTATACAAACCCACCGAAGCGATTCAGCTTCTCCGATGCACATCGCGACGCCCACTCACCCTGTCGCGCAACAGGAGAACATACCGCGTCGCATTCTCTACCTCGCAAAATGCGCAAGCTACACATAGCTCTAGCTCGCCGAAGAGCAGCACCTCACCACCCCATCCTATACTGACAACAAGACGCCAAGTCACAGTGGCCAATGACACGGGAGCGGTGCGGTGGACCGATCTCTCGCCTGCAGAGAAGGCATCGCGAACAGTGCAACAATCGTGGAACTTCTCTGTCGTTATAGTGGGCGTAGTCGTGACTGTATGTCTGCTCAATCTCTATACTTCTAACATGAGAGTTGACTCCATCCAGGGGGCAGTAGGCTATTTCCTTTTCACCGACATACTCTCCCCATCCTCCAAAACTGCCTACTTCAACCGTGCCACCGACCAAATCCGGTCGCACCCCGAATGCCAAAGACTGCTCGGCCCGGGCGGCCAAATCTCTGCGCACGGCGAAAACTCGTGGTCGCGATGGGAGCGCAACCGTCACATGACGTCCACGAAAGAGACCGACCAGTGGGGCACCGAGCATCTCAAATTCAGATTCTATGTGGAGGGTCCGAACGGACAGGGCACTGTTCATGCGCATCTGACCAAGAGGCCGAGCCAGAATGACTTTGAGTGGCATATACTCGCCGTGGACATAAAGGGCCATCACAGGATTTATTTGGAGAATGCGGACGAGAAGAGGGGGAGTAGAGCTGCGCCGAAAATCTTTGGGGCGAGATGGTGGTGAGAACGCAAGTCATCACATCTACTTGTGGACATGCATATCGAGTAAGCTAATGTCCACCTACATACGTGTTTTGGTCGTTGCAGGTGACTCAATCAATTCTTTACCATGATATTTCAAGGCCAAGTCCTCGAAGACTCATCCATGTTGCAAGTCCAGAATGGCGGGAACCATCCTACTTACCGGAGCAAACAGTGCCCTCGACTTTGGACCATCCATCTGCCCACTACCATGTCCGTCAACTGCAAACCTTTCACCGAGCGGAAGCCAACTGGGGAGCATATACGAGCACCTGCGTCGACCAGCTACCCGCGGTCGTATCAGTATCCCACATAAATCCATCTGTGTGAGAAGGAAACGCGTCCTGTTATTCGTACCCTTTCCTTTTCGCTTGTAGTAGAGTATCTTCCGCTTTGTCGCCTCCGTCCATGTCGGGCTTGCCGCGGAGTTTCTTCGCCTTTCGTGTTGCAGCAGCTCACTTCAGCACCACCTTCTGCAGAACCTTCTCGACAACCGGAACGTATTCCTGCAGCGGATTTGGATCCCGCATGATAGCAAGCGCATCCTCTCTCGTGCCAGCG
Source organism: Massarina eburnea CBS 473.64 (assembly GCA_010093635.1). Lineage (NCBI taxonomy): Eukaryota > Fungi > Ascomycota > Dothideomycetes > Pleosporales > Massarinaceae > Massarina > Massarina eburnea. The sequence goes on along the minus strand of MU006793.1, from coordinate 613,135 downwards.
AGTCTCTTCCTCACAACCTCGTACTTCTCCTCCCTCGCCGTATACTCTCTGATGACCTCCCCGGTTGCAAACTCCACAAAGACTCTTGTATCGCGTATCCGAAACAACACACCGTCCAGTCTCATGAAGAAGCGCACTAGCAGGAGGAGCCGAGCGGGCATTACCCGAATCTTGCACGACAGCATCGCGATGCCGTTGTCTGCGAGCTCGTCTTCGTAGAGCACGACATCGTCGAAGAATTCTATGGGGTCAGGGCGTTTGAGGAGAGCGAGCGGAATCGGAGTGTCAGTGCGCTCGAAGGATGGTGTAGCGGCGGTCGTGCCCTTGTAGTCGGTGCTGTAGGACCAGTCGAACGGCTTGACGACCTCTTTGATGTCTTCGAACTGCTTTTGGCTGGTGACGGTGAGCCCTCATTCCCTAGCAGCCTGTTTGTATGTCATGCCTACCGATTCTGCTGCCACTCTTTCGAGTATGACACCTTCAGCATACTTTCGCCTGTTTTGTCCACGCGGTCCAGGGCGTCGAAAGCATTGAATTCGATGAACCATCCGCTGGGCACGTGTTCTATCCGCGTGAGGTTGTCTCCGAATATCATCTCCGGTGGCGCAATCCCCAGGTTCTTGGTCATCTCCTCGATGGGACCAGCCTTGAGGATTGGCAGCTTTCGCGTCGTGACCTTGAAGCCGCCCTTGGTGATGGATGTGTCTGCATGGCCGGGCGCTGGCGTGTCAGCCGGAGTGCCGTTGATAGTCGACATGCTATTTCCTCGTCGAAACTATCGCAATCCAAAGACAGGAAATGCAGGTGGCATGCATGCGCTTCAAAGTTCGCAGTGCGGGGGGACGTGGGGGCAGAGGTCGGATTTGGTTCGCGCCGATGCGTTGCCGGGCAACGGTGACTGTGTATTGGTCCAAACACCGGCCCACTGCCACCTCCCAACTTTGCTTCATTCTCAACTCCATTCACTTCAACCAACACCCGCCAGCCATCAGTGCAGGTCCCGCCGGCAGACAACAGCAGCTCTCACTGCCTGTTCCCTCCATCATCACGCCGTCTTGCATTGTCCTTTACGCCTTTCGCTTACCTACCATCTCCCTGTATCCATCCATCACATTTTCATCTCACCCACCACAATGGCCAACGTCGCGGATCTCGAGTCCGCCTTTGAGCGCATCACCGTCACAGACGAGAACGATGAACAGCCTACCACTGCTGCTGCCACCACCGCTGCCACCACCACCGCTCCCACAACCGCTCCCACTTCCACTTCCACATCTACTTCTTATCACAAGTCAAAAGTAAGTCCTGCCTTCTACCATAGTGGGCGTCGCCGTTCTAACATCGCATAGCCGTCGCTTACTGCAGCCCCTCCCGCTACTGTATCCTTAGCCGGCCTATCAGCCTCCAACTCAGCCGCCAACCGCATGAAATTACCTCTCCAAAAGCTCGCCGCCGCAAATGCTAGCAAACTCACCACCAAAGTTGTCGTCCCCTCACAAAGTCGCCCCTCAGACACCTCTGCACATCGTCGCACACTCACGGAATGCGTACTCCACGGCCAGCCTTCTGCATCCAAGGCATGGCATCTCGGCATGTTCGAGATTGGTAAGCCCCTCGGAAAGGGAAAATTCGGCCGCGTGTACCTTGCGAAAGAGCGCTCCACTGGCTTTGTCTGCGCCCTCAAGGTGATCCACAAGGATGAGATTATCCAAGGCAAAGTCGAGAAGCAAGTCCGTCGCGAAATCGAAATCCAATCGCATCTTGCCCATCCCAATATCGTGCGTTTATTCGGCCACTTCCACGACCAGAAGCGCATCTTCCTCATCCTAGAGTTCGCCGGCAGAGGAGAGCTATACAAGCACCTCCGCCGCGAGCAGCGCTTCCCCGAATGGAAAGCTGCACAGTACATGGCGCAGATGGCCGCCGCCCTCAAATACCTCCACAAGAAGCATGTCATGCACCGCGACATCAAGCCTGAAAACATTCTCGTCGGCATCCACGGCGAACTCAAGATCTCAGATTTTGGGTGGTCAGTCCACGCGCCTAACAACAGGCGCAAGACAATGTGCGGAACGCTCGACTATCTTCCCCCGGAGATGCTCACGGGCGTCGGAAGCTACTCTGAGAAGATCGATTTGTGGAGTCTGGGTGTGTTGATGTACGAGTTTTTGGTGGGCCAAGCGCCGTTTGAGGATTCTCAGGCGAAGACGCAGAGAAGGATCGTAAGAGGAGAGTATACTGTACCGAGCTTTGTCAGTGCGGAGGCCAAGGATCTGATTAAGAAGGTAAGCTACTCCTTGCATACACATTTATGATCTGTGCTAATATAACATGCAGTTGCTGGTCCTTGACCCTGAAAAGCGTCTCTCGCTGCCTGAAGTGGAGCAGCACCCTTGGATATTGAAGTATTGCAAAGCAGGGACTAGTGGTCTCGCGCGACGAGAAAGCTAATCGGCGTGCTGTTACCGTGGGTGAAACCCGGTGGCATTGAGGTTTTAGCGTTGATCTTTCAAATTTGTCGACATATATGGTGTTTGGATGACTGAGTGGTTTTGGCGTAATGATCAGCATTATCCGGCGTTTTCTTGGTCATGAATACATATGTTCGCGGGGCGGACGAGGAGGAGAGCGATTTGTTTTCGGTGTTGACGGAGAATACAAGTCAATTGTCACTCATTCTGAGTAAATTCGAAAGAAAGCTTGAGTGGAGAGTTTATCTGTCTTAGGGAAAAGCATGGTATATCAACGCCGTCGCTATGCATGTCATCACCATGCCCTATATACATTTATCTCATCGTGCTATCCTAATCAAAGACCTCATACATTCCATACAATAATGTACAACAGACATGCATCTCTCATTATAGTCTGCCTTCTCTTCTCGTCCCTACCTGTGTTTATCGATAAATCTCATCAAAAGGCCTCGTATCGTTGAAACAGCTATCCCACACCTCGTTTACAATTTTCGCCGCCTGCACATCGTCCTTGACACCAGGTCTCGCCATCATGGACAAGGTCGCACGTCGTCGGACACAGTTTTGTAATTGCTCGGTTATGCGCCATTGATTCTTGGTGAAGAACTCACGTGTGAAGCGGCATTCGCCGCTGAGGGTGGATGCTCGTACCTACACACTTGTCAGCACAATATGTAGCGATGGGTATAGCCTAGGGGACACTAACCTCGAGACACGCCTGGTGGCGTAGATTATCATTTTCGACCTTGAACTTCAGATGATCCCACGCATGAACCATCTCATGCGCCATAGTATCTTCCTGGTGTCCACGGTTCCGAAACTTATTCGCGCACAGCATGATCCCATGATCGACATGGAAGCCGCCACTCTGCTCCGCAGTACACATCCTACAATGTATCGTCCGTCCATCCAGCTCGCCCCCCATCTTCCCCACCTCGCTCCTCAGGAATGATACTACGGGCGAGTATTGTAACAGGTAGTCGCGGTTGGATTCGCAGCGTTTGCAGAAACTGTCTGCTTTTACGAGGTCTTGCTCGGCGAAGTAGGAGGTCTCGAGTGGGATGTCACGGGACCCGGTCATGCGCGAGAGAAGGATGCTGAAGGTGTTGGACCAGGTGTAGTAGGCGGGGTCTATGGGTTTGGAGGCCGGGGTTTCCGTCGGGAAGGAGGTGGGAGGGGAATTGGGCGCGCCATTGGTGGCTGTATCCTGGGGTTTTGACATTCTCGATATTTGATCGCAAATATGTTTCGATATCGTACGTCGATCGCGGAGGAGCAGAGCGGCGCTTGTCAAAGTTCAGACGGGATAGGGCGCGGGAGGTGGAGCCCTGATTTGGACAGGCGTGGAACGGGCAATTCTCCCTTATGCGTGTCTCTGATGCGAGCCTTCCTATCGGAGGGTGACGGGAAGACGGACGAATTGTTATGTAGAGTGGGCAGGCGGGTAGTATGGCAATTGTTCGACAGAAAATGCGGAGAGGAGCGGGGTTTCTGATTGGCTGAAACGAAGGCGGTGGGACCGGGACCCTGGCCAGGAACTTGGTGACTTAAATGGAGTCATCGTCGACAAAGAGGGTGTGTCATTGTCGCCCTGTTCTTTAGCGATTTCACTACCGCGTTCTGTGAGACCTTGAAGAGAAGCAGGCGATGATGGCGTTCCATATGAAGAAGCAGTTTCCTGGACAGCTCACAATTGTGATTAAACTCGGTAAATATACACTTCTTGTAACACGCCCACACCCCACATGGTGTTCGGGGAAGACAAGAAGGGATCAACCAACTGACATGCCATGTAGGAACAAGTTCCATAGTCGACGAAAAAACCCACCAGCCCCTCCTCTCCATCCTCTCTGTCATCGTCGAAACAGCCGTAAAACTGCACCACGATGGACACCGCGTCGTCATCGTCTCCTCCGGCGCAATCGGTGTCGGTCTGCGTCGTATGGACCTCGACAAGCGACCCAAACATCTCCCCAAAGTACAAGCGCTGGCTGCGATTGGACAGTGCAGACTCATGAGTCTTTGGGACCAACTCTTCGGCCACCTCCACCACCCTATCGCCCAGATCCTGCTTACGAGAAACGATATTGCGGACCGGACGCAGTACCAGAATGCGCAGAACACCTTCCTTGAACTGCTCAATATGGGCGTCATTCCGATTGTGAATGAGAATGATACACTTGCGGTTACGGAGATCAAATTCGGCGATAATGATACGTTGAGTGCGATCACGGCCGGTATGGTACAGGCCGATTATTTGTTCTTGATGACGGATGTCGATTGTCTGTATGATAAGAATCCGAGGACGAATCCGGATGCGAAGCCCATAGAGGTCGTGGAAGACATTGCGGATTTGGAGGCGGATGTGAGTAGCGCGGGGTCATCGCTGGGAACGGGGGGAATGAGCACGAAGATTGTCGCTGCGAGACTTGCTACTTCAGCCGGTGTCACGACAGTCATTACGAGGTCTTCGAAACCGGGGAACATCACGGCCATAATAACGCACGCGGAGTCGCAGAAGGCGGCGATAATGTCGAGTCGAAACAGCGTGACGAACTTCCAGGATGAAAACAACGGCATTCCCATTGCCCAAACCGCCTCTCTGAAAGTTCAGGACGAGAAGACGGGATCTACTGCACATACCCCGACCAACGGCTTGTCACGCTCACCTACGCCCTCTCCAGAGCCTACAACTCCACCCCTACACACCCGCTTCCTCCCCATCGCACACCCCATCCGCGACCGCTACTTCTGGATCCTCCATGGTCTTGCTCCACACGGCACGATCTACATCGACCACGGTGCATGGCATGCCCTATCTGACAAGGCGGGTCTGCTACCTGTCGGCATCGTCGACGTCGACGGCCACTTCGCACAACAGGAATGCGTACGTCTCGTCGTAGTAAAACGTCTTACCACGAAGTCAGAAAAGCCACATCCTACCACGGGGCCCCCAACCCCCCTACCGAACCGCGACCCCTTAATACACAATGCATACACCCATCCATCTCTCGTACATTCGACAAGCTCATCACAGATCTTGACGGTAGTGCCATTCGAGCTGCACAACCCTGCTCCTTTCGAAATCGGACGCGCAGTGATCAATTATTCCGCAAGTGAAATACGGCGAATCAAAGGCCTGCACAGTACACAGATCCACGAAGCGCTCGGGTACGCGGATTCGGAGTACATTGCTCTACGGGAAAACATCGCGTTCTTCGGTGTTGAAAAGAGTCGACCAAGTACGCCAACGTTTGGGAAAAGGAGGAGTCATCATGATGAGGGAGGTGTAGAGGTCGATGCGTCTTGAAGGATCTTAGAGCATGGAGAAGAGGGTTTCTTTTTTTTTTCTATGTTCTTGGATTAGATCGAGAAAAGCGCTTTTGAGATCTTAGATGGGTTGAATGTGGTAATGGGAATGGCGTATAATGGGATAGTAGAGCAGAGGGTGTTTATTTTAGATCTTCTTCTTTCGTTATCAGAGGCTTTTCGACCAGTGCATTGTTGTTGAGTAGTAGTTCCTCTGGAGTGAGAAAGCCAGGCCTGCAATCAGCGAAATGCAGATGAGACCAAAACCAATAATCTTCGCGATTTCTGTTCTCCGATGTGAGGGCTGTTGGTGGAGGTGATAGTGGCTGGGAGGAGGTTCATGAGTAGCTACGCTTTTTATGCGATTCTTGCTGATAGCCTCTATGATCATCAATAGGACTCCTGTATTGGCTGGTGGGAGTAAGATTTCTGCCGTCTCGACGGCTGTTGTTCTGATGCTGGTCCGCAGAATTTGATCTCCAATCGCGACGTCGTGAGCGCGATCTTCTTCGCTGGTTGGATGGCGAATCCCTTTGGCGGGATGGCGTTCTTGTCTGCCCCTGATTTAACCTTGAGTGTTCATGCCCTGGGCGGAATCTATCTGGCGGCTTTCTTGACGGGTTGTTCTGTCCATGATAATCTGGAATGTAGGAGCTGCGGCCCTTTCCTTCGTGGTCCGTCTACCTTCGAGCAGCTTACCACGACCACCAGTACGCCCTCCACCACTCTTATAACCTCTTCAATCATTTTTCGCATACCTGCGCTCTATCCTTTCAACTTCCTTTCAATGTTGGTGCTGCAGCTTCTTCATTTGTGACTCGAGCGCAACGTTCTTCGTTTGCATGTCCATACTATTCTCTGGTGGTGACTATGGTGTGTTCGTCAACGCGGCTGGGCCCGTATTCACTGATGTATCCGATTTCGTAGACTGTACTGACAGGTCAGCTATTGGTGCGGCTAGGCTGACGGTAGTCACTGCTAAATCTAGCCCGTCCGGATCGTCTTTAAACTTGAACATTCTCATTGTTGAACCTATTGTGGATTTAGATCAAGGTTACGTGTCTGGTACTACTGTCGCTGTAAAAAGTTGTAGTAGGATAGACGGAGGATTTGTACGAGGCATCTATATGTATATGACGTGGTAGCTATCACCTTCTAACGTCTAACCCTCGCTTGCTACCACCTTTACATTTATAGTGGAATACTTAATGTTCTATCTGAATAGCTTCACTTACGTATAATCATCAATTTATATATAGTACTAGGAATAGTCTTCCCTAGGATAGTAGAGTAGACAGAGGTTATCGATATCTTCTTCTTTTGTGATCCGTGAGTATATGTTGAGTGTTCGCCAGTGGTGATATCCTTGCATCGAATACGTACTGTTACTCATCTGTTCTCTTATCTGTATTTGCTTGCGTCGAGTTAGGTCATCTAAAATCCACAGTAGGCCTGAGGTTTCAATGTTGACGATGACTTTCCAACTTACCCAGTAAATTCATTTTTCGTATCACCATCTCCTTTCTCGTTACTCTCGACTATAGCCAGCCACAATCATGCCACACGAAGTTCCTAATCACGAAATTTGGTGGGCATCTGGAGTAACTCGGTAAACGATATCCCTTCTTTCGCGGATCCTCGGTAAAGGCGGTTCGAAGGTGGAACAAACACACATCGACAACAACCACACAATGTTGACGGCAGAAGCTTGATATAAATAATTCGATCTCACTTAGTATGCTCCCCTACCATCTGTGTATTCATATCTCCCCATACTTTGACAATGTCATCACACGTGATGCTATCCGATACCCCGAGCATCCCCGACTCAACCCCCACGCATCTACCTATCACCCTGCAGGCGTTCGTCCCAGATTCTAGACCCTAGTTCCTACCAAGGAAGAACCGTGGTTTCTACCCCAACCGTGCACACGGAACTATGGGAAAGCTTCCCCAAACGACACTCAGCGTCATAACCCTTGTCTATAGTCTCCGCCGTTACAGGTGTCTGTGCCGTAGGGTTCATAGCTCTGTAGCCTGTAGTAAGGGACCTGTCCTCCCACAGATATGGTGATTATCCTCATTGGTGTGGTAGGCTAATGCTCCCTGTATTCAGATATGCGGGGGAAGAACGTGTGGCTGCATGTACGAGAACTGGAGTTATGGCAGTGCTTAACTTGTTTTCTTGGCTTTGGCTTTGAAGTGATATGGGCTGAGGCGGGGACAACTACCTGGGTCGTGAATAGGGTATATGTACTCAGAGTTTCACCTCTCTATTTTCTTCGGTGTGATTGGAAAGCTATACTTTCTTTTTCCTGATACTTGTCGTGATGTCTCCCTTACACGATGTCGAGAAGACGGAACCAGGGAAAACCGAAGTCCTAGAGAACTCCACTTTCTCTCACTATTCTGATCTGAACGTTAAGAAGGTCGCGGTGGATCCTGATAAATTCATACCAAATGAGGCGCGAGATGAGGATGTTGTCACGATGAAGACCTGGGCTGTTATTGTGGTGAGTATGAAGTGCGTTGGTGTATAAGAAGGATTGAAAGCCTCAAAAGGACGGACGTACTAAGCTCTCCACTAGATCTTATCTGCGTCATATGGCCTCAGTTTCTGGATCGTTACGACTATCGGTGCCATCCAGACTCAAGTCGCCACCAAGTTAGGGAATCCAGGGAACGGGGCATGGTGGACTACTGTGTAAGTCATCCCATTTCACATTGGTCCGACTTGGCCAAAGTGAGCATCTTCTGACATGTCTACAGATATACTATGTGTACGGCGATCTCGTTCATGATATTTGGCGGAAACTCCGATCTCTTCGGAAGACGTTGGTTCGTCATTAGCGGGAACATCTTCGTCTTTGCAGGATACCTAGCCATGGGCGCCGCGAAGGATACTCAGACAGTTATTGGAGGAGCAGCTGCCGTTGGTATCGTAAGTGGGAGGGAAACTCATTCGCGAGGTTCCACTTTTGATTTATATGTAGGGAGCTGGTTTATGTCAGCTCAGTGCCTTCGGTATCCCCGAACTCCTTCCCAACCGTCTCCGCCATATCGGTGTGCTCATTGCCGGTAAGTACACATCTCCGCCTAGCAAGTTCAGTAAATTTGACTTTCCAAGATGCTAGTACATGGGTAGCCGTTCTCTTTGGCCCCATCGTCGCCCGTTACGCTATTCGGCACGGAGACTCATGGCGCTGGCTCTTTTATAGCGCTGCTATCGCTACTTTCGTCGTCTTCGGTCTCCTCATTTGGCTCTACAAACCTCCCAAGCACCCTCGCGGTATTTTATGGAGCCAAGCTCTCCGTGAACTAGACTACATGGGCGCTGTACTTTTCACCGCAGGCGCGGTGTGCGTTTTCACAGGTGTGATCTATACGACCATCATCCCGTCTTCCGATCCGAAAGTGATTTCTCTGCTGGTTGTAGGGTTCGCAATTATCGCCGTTTTCGCATGCTGGGAGAGGTTCGGGAACTTGAAGCAGCCGATGTGTCCACCGGAGATTTTTGCGAAGGATAAAGGACGAGAATTGTAAGCTTCCCAATCTCTTGAAGCCATTCTGTTCATATACTTATGAAATTGGCACTAACGTATCACAACCCAGTACCTACCCATTCATCGCTGGCGTAATAGTAAACATGTTCTTTTACAGCGTCAACATTGTCTATCCCACCATGATAAACGTCCTCTGGACTACCTCCCTAACCCCCTTATCTACTCAACTCCTCTACACTCTCCCGCAGAACCTCGGTCTGATCTTCGGCTCCATGTTGCTCTGGCTTTTCGGTATCAAGATCGGGCACTGGAAATGGCAGTTCATTGGCGCGTTCTCTATCATGACTTTATTCGGGTGTCTGATGGCGCTAGGTACGACGACGAATATGGCCATGGTTATGGTCTTTTGTTTTATTTGTGAGGGGGCGTATGGATGGTCACAGACACTGAGTATCACGTGGATACAGATGGGGGTGCCACAGACGCAATTGGGAATATCGGGCGCACTGGCTGGTGTTGCGAGGTGGACGGGCGGCGCGTTGAGTTCGTCTATCTACCTCGCCATTCTATCCAATGTCCAAGCCTCGCAGTCGACACAGCTTGTTACGGACGCGGTCACAGCAATGGGTGGCACCGAAGCTACTGCTGCCGCGTTGCTTGCTGCTATCCCGCTCGGCGCGGAGGCGATCGCGAAGGTGGATGGGACTACTGAGGCGATGGTTGCTGCAACAGGCACAGCATTTGTACAGAGTTATGTTGTGGCGCTGAGGACGGTTTGCTTGGCGAGTATTGCGTTTGGGGTTATTGGGATGATGTGTTGTTGTTTTAGCAACGACGTCGGCCCAAAGATGAATGATAAGATCGAGGTTTTTCTGGAAAATGATGTACAGGCGGAGAAGAATAGGTTTCATTGAGGGAGAAAGGGATAATCGTGGGAGCTGCGTTGTCATGTACAATTGATACTGCTCTTGCGATTTACAGTGTCCAGAGGAGGTGAAAGTGACCATTGATCTGTTAGGGGCTCTCTGAACCACTTTTTATTATACAGCTTCCCTATCTGCGTATGAAAATAGTACGGAGGTCTCACTTAAAGAAGCGTGACCAGATTCCCATCGTAGTAGTAAAGGCAAGGTGTATAAGAAGGACGATATTGATTTCTTTCAGATCATTTAGCTAATGAAGATTGCAAAACAAGACCAATGTCTTCGAGGCCGCCAAACATAGTCCGCCGCCCGGCCGAGTACATCAACAACTTGGCTTCTAAAGGCCTGTTGTAGTTTCAAATCAGTCCTTACACCACTAACAACTCCAAGGTCGTTGCGCAGGCATCTCAGCACTACCATTCTGTATTTTTCTCCCATTCGAGGAGAGACATTTTTCTCGGCTTGACGCATGAGATATCTTTGAACAACTTTAGGGTTTTTGACACGTCGGAATCCTTCTTTGTCAAGCGTAACAGATGATTGCCAGAGGCCTACACGAACATGATCAGAAAAAGGTATAGCTACCCGGATTGTCAGGTCTTACCAATCTCAAGCAGAACAACGCCGAGAGCGTAGGTTTCATAAGCCTTGTTGAAGAGCTTTGATGGCTCGCCTTGTCGTTCTAGATGCCGATATACGTTGCGTTCCGGACAGAAGTCCGCGATTCCTGCCGAGAAATCGACTTCGGGCCTGCTGGACTCAAATCCCATAACCCAAGGCTGTGCACAATCTAGCAAAATCTCCGTTCGGTTCGATGATGCTTCATCATTATTCTCATGTGGAAACATCTGGATGTTTTCGCTTCGGAAGCTTCCATGGGCCCATCGAACAAGCTGTAATTGTGATATACACCGTGACAATTCCCAAAGCTAGGTGGAACTTCTGTCAAAGGGATGGTTTGAGAACCGTATGCTTGCTTCTCTTGCGACGGCTTTTCTCTAGCAGCTTTGATTGCTGTGAGTAAGCTGAATGGTTTCCCGGTTGCCCCTGGAGCTTCGAATATATATAATGCGCTGTTTTGGGAGACATACATCACCCACCCTTTACAAGGGGGAATCCGGAAAAGGGGTACCTTTTGTTGACGAAGAAGTCGTGCAAGGTGCTCGATCCTGTTTCTCATCCAGTCAGTCATGTCCAGACCTATCGTGTGGTGTTCGACAATCATGGAAACATGGAGAAACGGCCATCAACACTAACAGCTTGCTGCATGAACAACTTAAGGGACCTGTCTCTGAGCTCCAAGCTTTGGGCCGCACTTTCAATTTCTCTGGACACAAGCTGTAGTTTGGCGTCGATATTAAACCCCAACTCCTCGGATTTCTCAGCGCATTCCAATAGTTACAGGTGCTGTAGATCTACGCCAATAGAGATGCTCAAGCATCCCAACTTGATGTTAGCGTGAATACGATCGTTAATGGCGCAATTTCTAGGCCGGCTCACGCGACCAACCCGAGGAAGCGGTTTCAATTCTTCAACTACTACTGCACTACGATAGCAGCAGTTTTGAAATGCTGGATAGCAAAGGCAATAGCCCCCTTCACGTTGCTGTGATCGAGCACTCCGCCTCTATTTCTCGATGGTTGCTAGACACTCACTCAAACGCCTCCAGCTTCCTGGATGCTGTCGACAAGAATGGGAGGACTGCACTGTATTATTGCGCCACTACTGAGATTATCGAGCTTTTGCTTCAACCAGGCATATCCATAAACCCTGTCGACACGTCTGGCATGACCAGTCTTCATTATGCTTCTGTCGTGGGTGCTTCTGACGCCATAAGAGTTTTTCTTCGTTGGGATGCGGATATCGATGCAGTTTACTTCAACTTTCCTTCTTCTCTGCACTATGCCATAGTCAGTGTGTCGTCGGAAACAACTCACATCTTGCTAGTCGGAATTTGGACGTCAGAATTGCTCGGCATCTACTAGACCACCATGCGGACGTTAACTTATGTGACAAAAATGGAAATTCGGCGATCCACATAGCTCTCATGACACCAAAGATTTGTAAAATACGGCAGGAAGCATTCTGCCGCCTACTCGCGTCGGCTGGAGTGACACTCACGCAACCGAATAGCAGTGGCCTCACACCTTGGTTTATCGCTGTCCAACAAAAATCGGAGCGTCTGATGTCCACGGTTCTTGAGTTTGGTGGTATTCAAGCTTGTCATGGATTCGTTCTTCATGACGCACTGCTCCAAGCTGCTTTGGGCGAAAGACCTCGCTCTCTCTGTTGCTTACCGTAAGGACGGGAAAGATATAGTTCGTAGGATTTCGAACAGGGGTAGTCGGGGTTGATATGCATAGTACCTGAGGCGCTTAGGATTTTGATATCTCTGGCGTTGCAGCTCAAACTAAGCAATCCGCGATTTAATCGGTGCGAGATGCTCTTTCGTCCCACCCTCTTCGTGTTGGTATCGTGTCAAGACAGAAACATGCAGTGCACTGAAATGGCGTTTGAGATGGAGTGGGCCTGAATGTCAATGTTCCAAAGCAGCCTAGCGTGGTTCACCCGCAGCGCCTGACCAGCTAGAATGACGCAAAGGACGGGCTTGGCAGTGCCCTAGCTCCCCAGCTCCCCAGCCTCACAGCGAATCGCTATCTATCGCCGCGGCAGCTGTATCAACAACCTTTGCCCTCCCACCGCCTCCTCTCCCATAACTCCCTCCCAAACGACCGAAGTACGCCTCGCTCGCCATGAAGCTCACCGCCGTGCTCCTCGCCGCTACCACGGTAGCCACCGTCTCCGCTACGCCCTCATGGGTCCCCGGTCAGGTCACCGTCAAGGAAGACTTCAAGGTTCCCGGCGAGAACCCTTTGTACTTCTGCGCCGACCCCAAGGACAACATTTTGGAGATTGAGAATGTGGACCTGAGTCCTAATCCTCCCCAACCGTACGTTTGCCACGACTTTGCTCCGCCACATTCGCACGCCCGAGCTGTATGAAGCAAGGCGAAGCTTATGGTGATGGATGGCGATGATGAGGGATGAGTGAGGTGTTTCGTGCTGACTTGTGTGTTTACAGGGGATCGACGCTCACCATCAAGGCGAAGGGCGATTTCAAGGACAAGATCGAGGGCGGCAAGATGCATCTCCAGGTCAAATACGGCTTGATCACTCTGATCAACCAAGATGCGGACCTGTGCGAAACGATTGGAAAGGCTGACTTGGAGTGCCCGCTTGACAAGGGCGAGATGAAGTTGACCAAGGACGTGGATCTTCCCAGGGAGATTCCTCCGGTACGTTTGCCTTCACTACAATACCGCTCATATCGCATACTCACGATGTATACAGGGTACTTACACGGTCCTGGCCGACGTATACGACAAAGAAGGCGAAAAGATTACCTGCTTGACCTCCAAGATCTCGTTCCACCGGTAAACACTCACTCCACCACAAGCGGCACGAGCGACTCGAGTCAATAGGCAAAAGTGGTATCTGAGTTCGCGTATCTAGATCTGTGCAGTTCGGCAAACGGAAGTTCTCGCTGACAGGGCCGGGTGTAAATATCGTGCAGAATCGGCTGCGTAATGAGCTTTGATATGAAAGGTTTATATGTGTGCGTGACTCAAAGATCAAGCTGGAGGACTGTATTGATTATTGACCGAGGGACTGCATTTCACTTATCGGGAGAATGTAAGCATGATATCCATGGTCGTTCTTCGCGGCTTGCGTAGTCACGATGGTAATAGATTATTTGCCGTGAGAACTTGGCGTTCTTTCCTATGCATTCGTGGATATCTTATATGGTGATGCCGCTTCTATACACGTGATATGCCTGCCCCGTGCTCCCCTCGCAACGCCTAGCATTCCCTCACTCTCCGAATAGCCTCCTCACGCGCTTCAACACGCTGTCCTTCTCAGGGTCGTACGGGTGGTCTTTCGACGGTATCTCGAGCAGGGAGGGGAAAGCGGCGGTATACGTTTCAACCCGATGCCTTATCCGCTCGGCAATCTGTCCTGGTCAGCCCCTGGTCCCTATTCGCTGCTCTTCTCGGCGTATTTGTATGATATGGAGTCCCGTACATGTTGGTTTATGAGCAGAATCGCAATGTCCTTGCGCTCGGTCACGAAACGGTCGAAGGCGGCCTCGATGTCTGCGTTCTGCGTCTTGGCGTCTACGACGAGGAAGTTCTTCTGCGAGTCTGGCGGGGCGGTGACATGCTGGGGATATCGTCAGTCGGGTCGAATCGGCCTGGTAGTAAGTAGATAGGAGCTTACGCCGACGCCTGCGAGTAGCATGCCCGTTACCGTGTCCTGGTGCAGTTAGCGAAACTCCTATTCTTCCACGGCCACAAGGCAACTACCTCGTCGCCAATCACGGCAAGAAACTGCCTGTCCTTGTACTGTGCCGCTGGAGCTGCCATGGCCGTCGCTTGGTGTATGGAGAGCTCTGTGGTCCTCGTTCGTCGCAAGGATGGCGGAGCTACTAGCTACCGTCGTCATGCGGGATGGCGCTAGGCCCTGTTAGGAAAAACGTTTGCCGTTTGCGCTCGGCCATTGTTTATTCCGTAGGTGTGCTGTACCTTTGACTTTCTTTTCTCACCTTAAGCTCCACGTCTGGGATATGGCGTGAACCCCGGCCTCGCTCCAACGGCACAACTTTCCTTCCTCCGACCCTCGCACCCAACGTCAACCGCCGCCATGCCTCGTCTGGTTCGCCGCGCACCGCTCGCTGAGCGCATCAAGGCGGTCCTTGATCTTCACGACTGGATCATGTGGGCCGGGGAGGAACTCAACACAAATGACTGGGAGGACTTCGCCAGGGACTACAGCCTGGTGCTGGGCTTCGGCGTGAACTTTGTCTTCACCATCGCCCAAGCAAATGCGTCCGGCAGCTCCGACGGTGACGATGTGCTCGTTGGGACGGGAGGAGGCGGTTGGTTTAGCTGGTTCTGCAAGATTATTGTCCTCGTGCTGTCGGGTCTGGCCTTCCTCAACGCGTACACTACCTTCTCGCGGAAGAGGCACTATCGTCTGTTCGAGCAGTCTATTGAGACGGGTCCGGTGACACCATCGGCCAAACGCGTTCGGGTCGACTCGTCACCGGCGGCGGGATCACCACTGCGCTTCATACAGAACCTGATCAGCTCGGCGTCGGCGGACTCAAGGGCACATCCTGATGCTGGTCGCGATGTCTGGGAGATTGCCGTGTGGGACCCCAACCCGCTTTGCTTGGAGATGTTCTGTCTGTTCAGCCCGCTGCATGTCGTGCTCTACTGCTTGACACTCCCGGTTGCTACTCTAGATCCGCAACCCAGCGTCAAGATATTTACTACCATCGTCATTGGCGCTGTCCTCTCTTTCCAGATGCGGTACCTTCGCTCGTCATTCTCTCAGCAGATCAAGGACAACAGTATCATCCAGAAGGAAGTCCTACACGAGTACGACAACAAGTTTGTGCACCCGAGTACCCAGAAAGTGTGTCGCGATGTCGGCATCCAGACTATCTCTAGGAAGAAGACGCGTGATGCAAGTGTGGGCGTCCGCGGCAGCAGCAGCGATCTCGCCTCCGAAGTCGTCACATACACGCCGACGACCATCATAACCCGCACATTCAGAACCAAACCGAACCAGAGTTACGCCTCGCAATACGACCCCGACAACCTCTCACGCTCGAGCTCGCAAACCCCGTCCCGCTATTCCAATTCAAAATATACCTCCGCAACGACCGGCACGGGCGCCGACTTGTCCTCCCCGATCCGCCCGTCAAACACACCGAACCCGTTCCACCAACAGCCTTCGCTTCGTCGTCCTTCGGGCGATGGCGGTGGCAGCTTGGGCGTCTATACTCATGCCAACTCGCCGCTACGCAAATCCTCTTCCTCTAACTTTATTCGGGACGATAGGGGTAGAGAAAGCCTTGGTGGACAGGGTGAGAGGAGACATGGCCAGGGAACGTCGAGAAGGGAAGGTAGTCCGTTGAAGCGGGTGAGCATGTTTGATGCAGCAGTTGGGTCGGGAAGTGACAGGCCCAGCGCTGCGGCGGAAAGACTGGGCCGGTATGGTGGAACAGGAGTGAGTAGGAGGGAGAGTGGAAGGTTTTGATGATCCAGTAGGAACGGGCATCTGGTGTACAGGCATGTAAGAATTCCGGTCACACTTTCTACGGCAGGGTTGAAAGTGAAGTACAAAAAAGTGGGAGATGAGCGCTTGTGACTATGCATATCCAAGGCGGCGCGAGTGGTTACGACATGTGTGCACAAAACCTGCCCTGTCGTGTACCCTTTCAATTTCTTTAAAATACCCAATGCCATATACCCAATATAGGATTCACATCATCTAGATTTCAACTTGTAAAAGCAACGCCAGCCTTGAGCATTAACACTATACCAGCCAGTCATTCTTACACATAAACACCCCTCGTCAACGAAGAGACACTTAGATGCCTTACGATCTCTCCGCCACCCCATCCATCAACTTCTTCAACTTCTTCGTCGCCACGCCGTCCAGAAACTCGATACTGCGCTCCACCTTCCGACCCTCACCGTCCATCCAGAGCCACCAGACCAAATCATTCTCCACGGCTTCTTCCCCCTTGACTTTCATCCAGAAGCCGGCCCGCGCGACCACCATGCGCTTCGCTTCGTCGACGCATATGTCGCGCACTTCGGACTGCCAGGACTCGAGCATCGAGGTTGTGCGCGTTAGGTGCGCGATGAATTCGTCGAGGGTGTCTGTGTGGGGGTGGTTGAGTTGGGGGGTTTGTAGGTTTATAGGTTTGTGGGGGGTGTGAAGGGGTGAAGAGAGGGGTTCTAGGTGGTAAGGGAGGGCGAATCTTACATGTCCCTTGCAACGGCGGCGCGGTGCTGATGAAGTAATTGTGGCCGAATGAGTGCGTGTAGGTATTCGTACGCAGAGATAGGATCAGGGGGATATTCATGTGTGTTGGGGCTGGGGAGTGTGCGGAGTAGCCGAGCGATTCTATGAATGCGAAGGCGGTGGTGTGGAGGTTTTTGTAGAGGTTTTTTGTATGTGGTTCAGAGGTTTCGGATGGAGTTGATGCTGGTGTTGACATGTTGGCTATATTATTATCTGTTACCGAAGACAGCTTGATTGAAATGGATGTGGAAGTAGTGTAGATAGATATTGTGTAGGAATGTGGACTTGGGAAGGCATATGTAGCTGCATTTCTGTTGGGAAAAAAGGGTCGTAAATCAAGTCTGACTACTCTCGCGGTGATGGGTTGTTGGAAGTCTCCTTTGTATAATGTATGCTCTGGTTTGGTTGTATGAAGTCGGATCCCCACTTTTCTTGCCGGCCATGCGTGTTAATACAAATGGGGTCTGTGTAACTGGAAATCAGTGACTACTGCTTAGTTTAATGAAGCAGAAGTTCCAAAAACGTTACTAAGAGGCATTACCGCTCGCGTGAGGATACGCTGATGTTAAGCCCTAGAGGTTGCGTGAGAAGGAAGCACCTAAATCACGGGGAACATTCTGAAACAACCGACGAATGACCTGTAAAAACTTGTATTCAATAGTTCAATTGCTCAAGATGTGCGCTCCAGACATCCTTGAACTTGTGCACGACTACTATATGAAGTCAGATCGTCGCAGTACCCCTCTGCATAGCCCACCTCGCATTCACGTGCTCTCCTCCTATCGCCATGCAACATGTCCCCACATCTTGGACTCGAATGCTCCTCGAGCACTCTTCCCCCGAGCTAAAGTAACGGCTATGATTCCTTATACAGGTGATCACCCGACGTACATTAGCCGATTAGAAGCACCAATCACAGCAGATACCCCTCAAGAACCGAGTATTGCCATAGATGGCAATGCTCGATAAGTTGGCAGACAAGTTGCCTATTTAGAAGACGAGGCCTATATAAAGGTGTTTTGTCGGCGAAACCAAGGCTCCGTGAAGCCTCGAGGTCCATCAATCAGGACCTGGTACCGCGGAGTGTGCAATATGGGGGAACCCGGGTATTGCCATGTGAGTTATTAACTTGAGCGATTGACATATGTGGGACTGTGTTAAATAGGGCATTGGAGTCGCCGCTTTCCATGTACGAGGGTTTTCTTATCGACTCGACCCGGCACCATGTATTTCAACTGTTTACTCCTCGGACTCGCAACACTTCCTTCTCTTATCAACGCCGCGTTCCCCAATGCTCCCTTTGTAACATCTGGGCAATGGATCCACGATTCTGCGGGGTCGAATTTCACCTATGTTGGTGTGAATTGGCCCGGTGCTGCAGATGTCATGATCCCAGAAGGTCTGCAGTACCAGTCCATCGCCAACATCGTGAGCAAGATCAAGAGCCTCAAGATGAACGTCGTGCGCTTGACGTTCGCGATTGAGATGGTTGACGATATCAAAGACAATGGCGGTGATGTGACGGTGCAGAAAGCGTTTACGAAGGCACTAGGCGCGACAAATGGCGAGAAGGTGTGGCAACAGGTGTTGAAGAACAATCCGACGTTTAGCACCAGTACGACGAGAGTACAAGTAGGTCTTCCATGTAGAGTAGTGAGTCAGGAGTCCTTGCTAACCAATTCGTGCGCAGGTCTTCGATGCTGTCGCCTCTGAGCTCAGCAAGCAGGGCATCTATGTTCATTTAGACAACCATATGTCCAAGGGTGCATGGTGCTGTGGCGGTAGCGATGGAAATGCCTGGTTTGGGGACCAGTACTTCGACGCTACGAAGTGGAAGCGTGGTGTGACGTGGATAGCCGAGCACGTATGTATCTCATACTCCATCTCTTTTCCCACCAAACTAATCGTCGATACAGGGTAAATCATGGCCAAATCTTGTCTCCATCGGTCTGCGCAATGAGTTCCGCAAACCTGACTCCACCGGCTCATCTCTCGCATATACTTGGTCAGTATGGTACGATCAAGTCATAGCCGCGGCGAACTCTGTCAACGCCGCCAACCCCAACATCCTCATCTTCCTCTCTGGCCTAGACTACGACACAAAAGTAACACCGCTCCCCTACGCCGACGATCTGGGCAGCGGAAAAAAGTTCCGCCTAACGGACTACAAGTACGCCAACAAGCTCGTGCTCGAGCTCCACAACTACCAGAACTCGGCGACGGATTGCGGTAGCATGGAAGGCGGGCTCTGGGACAATGGGTTCAGGGCTACTGGAGAGAAAGCGACGAATAGAATGCCGGTTGTGTTGACCGAATTCGGGTTCTCGCAGTCCGGAACTGATTATACAAAGACGTATGCGACGTGCATCAAGAAATTGATGCCGCAGTGGAAGACGGGATGGACGGTTTGGGTGTTGAGTGGAAGTTATTACATGTAAGTTTCAGCGCACTGTGGGACTGTGAGATATATACTGACTTTTATTCTACAGTCGCAGCGGAACGCAGGATTTCGACGAGAGTTGGGGGTTGCTGAATAAACAATGGAGTGACTGGAGGAGCAGTGCGGCCATTGGTGCGTTGAAGGAGATGATTGATGCCAGTTTGAAGGGATAGGATGTGTCGGAATTGGGAGATTATCAATGGAAATCTACTGCGAGACGCGTTCTTGTCGTCTAGGCGTGCTTGAGATTAATGTTGATATTATTGCATATGTAAGGGGAATTCTCCAGATGAAAGTACGCGGAGCAAACTCAAGAAAGCTGATACAGAGGGTATAAAGGTACGATTCCTTTCATTGTTCCAATCACCTGCTATTCTATTATTCAGTCACCTTCTTTCCTTCACATAAGAGAGAGTGGCCTTGGAACGGTGCAAAGGTAAGAGTAATCCGCAACGCGCTAGGCTGACTCTAGTTTAGCGTCCTGTAATGCTGTGAGCGGGCGCCCCTCAACATCAGCATTCTTCGACCGTCTATAAATAACACCTTGGAGACAAAATGGTTTTACCACATCCATTTTTAGAATTAGCATTCCAGTCAATCTCTTTATCCGACCCAATTCACAGCATCTACCTACGTCTTCAAATGAAACTGAATCATTATTGTCGGTCACAGACGGAGCGTGTTCATCCCTTACTGTACCTTGCTGCGGCACCAAGGGGTTTACAACATATATCGATGACGCTAACACTTCACACGACAGACCCTGTCTCTCCACGATAAGACGCGCCAGACGAATGTTCATAACAATACGACTATCTTAGCGTGGCACGAACCCGGTCGTGATGTAATCGGTCCGTTATACCACCTAGCTTGTCAGCAATAATATCGTCTTCTATTGTCTTCAATGTCTCAGTATCACCGACCAGTATATCGGGACGCCCAGCCTAGCAACCGGCGTTCTCGTTCTCCGGAAATTCACTTGGGGAACCGATGGAGTTTCGGAGCGCGGCTGTGATGTGGAGATGCGGACGCATGTGGCCTGTTTACTTGGCCGAACTTTTCGGTGGTGCAAGTGTGATGTTTGAGGCCCCCATCTTCGCCGTACTCTTTTTTCTTGCATCTTGACCATACTATCGCATCGATTCGTCTCCATCTCTATTGATTGAATACACATCGCCACAATGACAGACAATATCATCGTCAAAGCTGTTGCAGGAACCTGTATTGGGTGTTCCTTCATCCTCGTTGGCAAGTGCACAGCTATCCCTCATGTTTAGGACCCAACTAATATTCACAGGAAACGCAATAACCCAAACATTCATGACCGTTCCTGCCCTCATCGTCGACTTCCCCCGCCCCGGCACCCCTGAGCACAGCTCGCGCGCCCGCCTCCTAGGCCGCCAATGGCCTCTCTGCTGGTCCGTAGGAAACACCTTTTTCCGGCCCATCTCAACATTCGGCGTCCTCGGCTACTCTTTTGCCTCCTACTCTCTGTATAAGGAGGGCATCTTAGCTCGCGCGAATTGGAGGTGGTTTGCTGTGGCTGCAGCACTGCACTTGACGACTGTTGTCCACTCGGCAGTCAACATGCAGCCATTGAATGATAAATTGGAGTCGTTGGCGAGTAAGACATCGGAGAAGGATTTGCGGGAGGCAGAGGGCATTGCGAGGAAGTGGGGGAGTTGGAACAGAGTAAGGATGGTCACGCCGGTCTTGGCGGGGATTTTGGCGCTTTGGCAGATTGTGCAGTAGATCATGCACTACTGTTAGGATGGCATAAGGATACGGATGGGGTAATATACTCATCTCAGCTTGAAGTTAACATTGCCTCGCGATGGTATCTTATTGAGAAATATACCGACATATTCTACTCCAAATCATATCCGTCATATTGAAGGTTGATATCGACTACGATATATTCTACACCGTTGGTTAGCTGACATACCACGCTCATAACAAAAAGTAAAGGTTGACTAATCCATAACTCCTTGAATATTACTGACATTCTACGTGAGGCCTTACATAGTGCAACACTACTTCTACGCAGTCTTCTTCCACCCACTTCTCTCCTTCAGCCACCTTTCCATGCCACAAAGCTCCTTCTCCTGACTCCTCAGCTTCTTGATATCAATTCCATACCCATCAGATGCAAACCAGCTAATCATAGTATTCATCTCTCCGACAGCCCACTTCAACGCAGTGCCGAAGACACCAAACGTCGCTGGAGCCGGATACCCAGTAGCTCTCTCAAAGACACCACTCAGCTCCTCAAACGTAAGCTCATCACCAGCGAGTCCCTCGGCCCTCGCGTTCCAGGCCTCCGGATCCCGGAAGGCTTTGGCGGCGAAGATGCCAATATCATCAATGGAGATCCATTGAAGAGGCTTGTTGGGCGGTAGAGTATCTCGCACAGCAGCGAGGAAGACTTTCGTGGGGAACCCAGGCTCGAGGTTGTCCATGAAGGCGACTGGACGCAGAATCGTCCAGCCCATTTTCTCGCCCTTCTTCCCCGCCTCCTGGAGAAGATGTTTCTCGATCTGGAACTTCGACTGGAAATGCGGGATCGGTGTCTCTTCCTCGAAGCTCTTGTCGTTACCTCCACGGTCAACAGATGAGTATACGAAGTGACCGACGTTGTGCTTGATACTCTCGTCGATCAGTGCCTTGCCCTGCTCGATTTCGCCTTCGACAGTGACGCCTGGGCCCATGGAGACCTGAACGCTGTATACGCCCCAAATCTTGTCGGGCTTATTGGCGGCTTTGAGGGCATCCTGGGCGGATTTAAAAAGCGAGGGGACGTCGTTGAGATCACCCTGTACGAGCAGGGTGTCGGGATGGCGCTGGACGATCTTTTGAGCGGACGCAGAGGAGGAATTTCGGGTTACTGCCAGTAAAGTGAACTGCGAGCTTGAAGCGTGGTTCGAGAGCTGTCTGAGGACGGCGCCGCCTTGTTTACCGGTTGCGCCGGTTATGAGGATCGCTTTGGTAGACATGATGAAGTTTTGTATGTGTCGGTTCTGAATCCTCGCTGGTCTGAAGGATGAAGATGTTTGATGTTTTCGAAAGAAGCAGGGGAGATATGATGATGGTAAAAGAGGAGCGATGAGCGCATGAAGAAGACTGAGGTCTCAAGCTTCGGCCATCCCTCACAAGGGTTCACAAGCTCGCACTTCGGGCCCACGTCCCGCCCGTTACCAGTCCGCTTTCCAATTGTATATTGCCCACGCGCCCCGCGCGCCACAACTCGTCCTTTCTCATAATACATCAGTACTACTTCGGCCCCTTCCTTATGCCGAATTACTCAGCGTCGGTACTTTTGAATACCGACTCTGCCAGTTTTGACTATTCTTCTTCTTCTTCTTCTTCTTCTATGTTCTTCAGACTCGAAAGCTGTACTGAGCTCTTGAGCTCGGGTGTTAATATGTCACTAGATGACGGCCGTGGAACTCGTCGAGTGGGGAATATGGACGCTAGTGATAGTTTACCCTTCTGGGCGATGCGCTAACGCTCTTTAGTGAAAGGCGTATGATCAACGTCATCGATTCCGACGCTCTCTTGAAGATAACGCGCGAATACAAGTTCAGATAATTGCTTCTGACGAGCTGTTACACAAAAAATGGCACTTGGCCAGGGATTGATGCTTCCTGAACTGAAACACACAGCTTCAACAGCTTCAACAGCCTCAACAGATAATCATCACCAGGTGTAATGAAGACTCATTCATCTACAACGGCACATGGATCTATACGATACTTCTGACATTTTCCAAGTCACGCATTATGGCCTTTCATCAATTACTCAACACCCCACTCAATCTCTTCTGCAATTCCGCCGCCTTGGCACTGTCCACAAACTCCCTAACCTCTTCCACCCTCTTCCCATCCTTGCTCATCCTAACCACAAGCACATTCTCAGTCCACCACTCCTCATACCCCGCCTCGATCAACAGTTTCCCCTTCTCGCTCTCTCCATTAACCTTCCCTCCCATCCTACAGTGGGCAACAACCGTGTTCGTCTCTTTACTGAAATGCACGCCGTCATTGCCCTCAGAAGTGACGGGGATCATTTGGAAACTAGAGAAAAGGGAAAAGATAATGTTGGCGTGCTGTTGGAAGTTTTCGAGAGAACGGGCGGGTATACTGAGGGAGAGTGGGAGCACGGCGTGCGTGAAGTGCGAGGTTGCCGTTGTGGTAAGGGCTGCGGGGCGCAGTGTGCTGTAGGCGCGTAGATACTTGCGAAATGTCTTTAGATGAGGTGAAGATTCTTGTGGTACAGAGGCGCTTCTTTGGAGGAGGTAGAATGCTGGGACGAGTGCTGCGATGGCAGCCGCAGCCGCGGTTGCGAATCTGATCTCCGAGTTTGAAAATTGAAGGTTCGACATTGTGTGTGCTGAGATGAGCGATGTTCAACGCAGATGGAAGAGAAAATAAAATTCAACGCAAGAGATGATGGAAGTTCAAAAAGTTAGTATCGCGAGAATGGGCAGAGGTCTAGACTGCTCCGAACCTGACGCGTTAGTACACGCGATCACGTGTTATATCCACATCATCAGGGGCTCATATTTGTACTACCAAGCTGATAATTGCCCCAATTTCACAAAGGTATAATTAAATACATCATGAAGCCTCGGCTTTTAATCTCCAGCCCAAGATCTCTCGGTTGCCTCAATATTGATAAACCATCCTATCCACAAGCATACCGCTTTCAACTCTGAACAGTGTTGCACCACACGTCGCACCAGACTCACCCGCTCGGCAGTCTTCCGGTACATCAGGGTACTTTTACCTATCTCTATAACCCCAGGGTCTGGGTACCATCATTAACTCCAGCCCTTCACAACCAAGCTTTCTTGGCCAAAGCCTTTCCCATCCGTTGGGGATCCGTGCCGTGCCTCTGAACCACATCCAAATTCCCATTCTCTTATTTCCGCCAAAACATCTAGAACATTTTCAATGCAACGTAGACTAACATTCTCTAGCACGAGTGACGAACTGGCGCGAGTGTATCCCCGGTGGTACCGGGGTAGCGTCGGCAGATCGGGAGGCACTTCTAGAGGACGCTTTGCGACAACGGCCGAGCCGCCGGATGTACACGGTAAGAATGCTGCATAGATCCAGTGGAAGGGGGTTTTGACCCACCAGAATGGGTTATGTTTTCCGGTCACGGCATGGAGATATGGTACGGCGACGGTCCGGTGATGTTTAGAGACTCCACTGCTGCGCGGCGGCAAGTGGGTCCATGCGAAATACAGCGATGACTCGATCTTGCACGTAAACGTGCATGTATGCCATCTGGTGTATTAAGGAGGTACGTACTCGTCCCTTTCCCATGCTCTGGTACATGAATGTGCGTCGTCTTCATATTCGTCACTCTACCGAGTTGACCGAGATCGTGGTTGCATCCAGCATTTCACCTCCAAATCGAATTTCCAACCATATCTTAAGATATCATCTCGAACATGCCTATACCGCACTTCGTCAAAGTGGCAATAAAGCCTCTACGGGAATTTCCGGTTTGGTCAGATCCAACCAGGGTTTCATCCCTGTTTGGACCGGTGCTGTCAGAGCGGAACATCCTCCGCCATAGGTAGACTAAGTCTGTGCTAGTTTGTGTCTTTATCTTGACGTCAACTACGAGTGCATTGAGTATTGCGCAGATGCAACAAGCCCTCTTTGGGAAAGTTTCATTAATGTAACGAATGCTCTAATTTGAGTCAATCATATCATGAATAGGAACATCATCGTGATGGTATGGCAAAAGCTTTGCAGTTGCGAAGTTTGTTGACAAGATTCAATCAAAATTACAGAATCGTGCATGATAGATAACCATCTTACAACGAACATGATGGCCTTCAAAGAAAAAAGGTTGACTTCTGCAACACCCTACATATTATCTCTCTCTATCTCCGAATCTCCGTCTAGTCCCAGTTCCCTGGCTTCAACTCCATGCTAACCCCATTCCTCATATCTTCCATAATCTTATACATATCCCATGCCTCATACCGATAACCCGTGGGGTAATTTGGCTCAAAACTATCCTCATCCTCCATCTTGACGCCTTTCTTCATGCTTTGCACTGATTTGTCGTAGTTCTCGTAGACATAAGCTTCAGGGTCGTGCTCCCAAATCCACTTGGGGTGTTTAGGGGCCGCGCGACGCGGGTCGAGATTGACTTTATCCCAGTCGGTTGATTGAAGCAGCTCGGCGTTGTAGAGACCCATTTTCTGCGCGCACGCGTTGCGGATAAACCTAGATAGATTAGTTAATGAGCACCGTTAGAGGAGGTGATAGGCGAAGCTTACCGGAGGCGAATGTGTACGCGGACGGATTGGGGGATATTCTCCTTTCCGCCCAGCTGCAAACAGGAAGCTAGCGATACAGAATCCTCAATGGCCTGCGTCGCGCCATTTCCTGAAGTAGGCAAGTACGAATGTGCACAATCACCGACCTGAATTACTCGTGCGCCCGGTGAAGCCCAGCTGGGCTGTGGGTTGCGCCAGAGGAGGGGGAAGTTGACGATGGTTTTGGGAGGCGTGAGTTTAACGAGTTCTTTGAAGACATTGCACCACTCGCCTGGGAGGTCATCAATGCCTTTGAGTACTTCTTCCGTTTCAATGGTATGGTTCCAGCTCTCTTCTTCAGAGCCATTGACCTGAGAGGTTAGCCAAAGTACAGTTGGAGCCGTATTGTGGGACTCACGTCGTGATTCATGATCCAGATCATGACATCTTCGCGCGTCAGTGTCAGAGCATATGTTGAAGGCCCCAGAAAGGTCCTCACAATCGGCTCTTCACCAGGTTGCATCTTGAAGAACTCCTTGACTTCGGGATTCTTGTCTAAGTGCTCCTTCGGAAACGCAGCGCGCCACATGGCACGTCCTGAAGATTCCGCCCTCACTTGCCCGCCGACCAATTTCTGACTCTTCGATCCCACACCGTCTGCAGCAATTACAACGTCAGCCTCAAGCTTCGTCCCGTCCTCCAAAACACACCCGCCTTTCCCCTTGGATTCGTCTTCAAAGTAGTCAACGACCCTGCAGTTGAAACTGACTTGGATGCCGACCTTCTCGACGGCGTTGACGAACATCTTATATACGAGTGGCCGCATTTGGAACTCCCCGGGTGCGAGATTGGGATCGAGTCCCGCGGCGCGAAGACGATCGGAAACCTTCTTGGGCGGAATCACGACCTCACCGCTGTGTTTGTAGGTTTCGATCCAGGCATTATGGAGCGAGATTTCATCATATTCTTTCTTAAGTTCTGGCCAGTGTGCGAACCAGCGCGTTCCGCTGAGTCCCATAAAGTACATGTCACCTATAAATATTAGCCAAGATACTGTAGATAACATGACCCAATGAATTCGTACCAGCAGTGTTAATGTCGGCATTGCGTTCGAGCATTCTGACATTGTGGCCTTTACGTTTACACTCGAGCGCTGCTGAAAGTCCTCCAAGACCGGTTCCGACGATAAGAACGTCAATGCCAGTGGGTGGGTAGGAGCCCACTGGCTTTGTCTCCATAATGGAGTCGCGATTCGTAAGTGCGTGAGGCATGATGTGTGGATTGATGAACAGGTTCCAAGATGTAAAGGCGTGGTGTCAGACTTTCAACTCAGTAACTGCTGCAAATCATCCACTTTAAACATTCATCTTCATTTCGGAAAATACGCCCGTAAAGCGGGATCCCGAAGGTACGCCCGATGGAGCACCTCTTTCTCTGACATTTCGATATCGGGCGTACATTAGCCCGTTAACCCCCGAGATGCTCTCAAATAGCATCGTGCTGACTGTTACACCAACTTCCCTATTTGGAGTGATGATGTCAAAGCTCACTAGCATAATCCAAGACATGGTTCCCCACAAGCCCCGGTGCTGGCTAGAGAGATAAGGTACGGGTGCGCCAACACAAATGATTTTGGAGCCCACATTCCAACGTAGCTCAGGGTTGCCTGCCTAGAACACATCCGCGGCTAAAGATCCTTTTATCGTATGATAAACCGTGGATGTAGAAGGACGAAAATGCAGTATGGAACCGACGTTATGGCGGGAGATCTCCATACTCCACTTAAACCCTGAGGGTATTCCCGCGTACCACAACATCTCTGAGCTAAGGGCATAGAGCGGTTGACACATAGTCTAGAAGGCAAATATTTCGTGATTGCGTTTGCGACGCGACATATGGATATGGATGATGGATTGACACGACCTAGGGTACCGTGGTTCGGCCTCTGAGCAAGACTAGACCCAAGTCCATGTATGGTTTCGATGCGGGTAGCGATGATACCATCGAGATGCGTCTGTGCCTTGCATACAGGGAAATTGCGTTAAGGCTGAACCAAACTTTGGTAAACGTGGCCGTCATCGACCGAGCCCAGACAGTTTGCCTCGCCCTCTCCATGCCATGCCATGGCTCGGGAACGAGAGCCTCAACCATGTGCCACTTTCAGACCATAGCTTTTCCTAACAGAGTTTGCCACTGTATTGAAATCCATTGCGCCAATGTTCGTCCAGCAAGGGCAATTGAATGTTGATAGATCCTCATTGCAGGAAATTCCGCACGTTGCCGGAGCAGCTCATTCAAACAGAACAGATGTGGGATCGTTCTAGTCAAGATCCTAGCAAGGACTGTTGTTGTAACCTCAAGACGTTGACGCAGGGAGCTATTCATTCTAAGATGTCATTATCGGTACCTGTTGGGAGGACTATCCCTATGAATAGAGATAGGATTTGGAGCTCTCCTATGCCAGGACCAGCAGGGAGTAGAGCCAGAAAGGAAATAACAAGGGCGAGATGAATTGGTTCAGGTTCATCTTATTCTTCTATCTACGTACGAGAGGTCTCTATATACTAGCTAGTCATGTGACTTACACGTGACCTGCACGTGACCTGCACGTGACTAGTCACGTGACCTGCCACATGGCATGGAATCATTGGTGGAGAATAGAGAACCGAGAGCAGGGGAATTGAGGACAGGCAATTGAGAGAAGGCAGCGCCGTACGTAGTACGGACACTGGGAACTTTTTACTTTTCGTTGTATCACGCTGCCTGACCTCCTACAGCTCTCTGTACGAGATAGATTCGATTACAGAATCGTTATCTGAAGTGAGCTCTGTTGATCTATCGTGCGGCAAAATCAACAGAGAGGGGGAGGGGAGGATCGATCGTTCGAGCTTCGTTCAATCGAGGGAGGGGAGGATCGATCGTTCAAGCTTCGTACGAGGGTTCGTTCGATCGAGGGAGAGGAGAATCGATCGTTCAAGCTTCGTACGAGGGTTCGTTCGATCGAGGGAGAGGAGAGAGGTGCCGGTGGCTTATTCGTACGGCGTTTCCAGTAGAGGGGGGGGGTCAATCGTTCAAGCCTTTCTTCTTTGAACTTTGTTCGAGAACCGTACGCTTTTCCTGTATAGGTGTCCTTTCTCCTTCCTATCCCCTGGGCAAACTTTGTACAGGTGATCGTACGGGGATAGGTGGGTAGGGACTGTAGGCAGGAGAGCTGCGTACGGAGGGGCGCGGGTTCAAGCAGGAGACCTGACAGGGGAGGTGGCGGCGGGGGAGGTTCTCGTGCGGAGGATGGCGGAGGAGCTTCTCGTGCAGAGGACGGCGGAGGAGACGGAGGTTCTCGTGCGGAGGATAGTGGCGGCGGAGGTTCTGTTCGCGCGAGGGACGGCAGAGCTTCTGTTCGTACGGGTACCTGTGCGGGGACCTGTACAGAGACAGTAACAGTAGCAGGAGCTAGTCGTTGCGCAAGCTGCTCTTTCGTACGAGGTGCCTGTTGTAGTCCTCTCTTGTACCTTCCCTGTGTGATACCGTAGAGCTGATTGCTCTGGGTATCACTATCTTCATTGTACGGGTAGATACCTCGTTCTTGGAGCAGAATGAGGAGCTCTTGTCGAATTGTACGGCTGACCTTGTTGAACTGAGGTACCTGCCAGCTGTTGAAGTCTTCGCGGAAACATTCTACTAGAAAGGAGCCTCTACGGCGTGTTGCCGCGCGGTATTCTGATAAGGCTTGAGCTGCGTACGAGGATAGTTGTATCCTTGTAGGGTTGTTGTCTAGCTCTATTGTATCCTTCCAGAATTCTAGGCTAGTGTCCTTCTGTAGGATTTCTGCTGGTACCTGAGTTCCAATCGCGAGCTGATTGAAATCATCGTACGAGGATTCGCTAGTGAGGGTGAGGGAGGGTGTGGGGCATGTGGGCCTGGCGCTTCGTGCGCTGGCCATTGCCGTGAGAGAGGGGTACTGCCGCTAGTTGAGGATTTGTACGGCAGAGTTTTTAGAGGGTTGTTGCCGCTGGTTGAAGTTCGTGCGGCAGGTTGACAGAGGGGGAGGAGGGGTACCGTAGGTGGATGAGCTGCGGCGGCGGTGGCAGCTCGTACGGCGGAGTTTTTAGAGGGGTGTACGTAGGTGGTTCGTACGGTGATTGTCGTGGGGTGCCGTAGGTAGATAAGCTGTAGTAGCTTGTACGGCGGTTGTCGTGGTATCTCCTCTTTAGCGTACGAAAGAGCATCCCGCTCTCCGTACGAGGATGAGGTGATCTTCTCTCCTAGGTTCTCCCGAACGTAGAAGAGGTGTAGAGGTCTAACTTCCCGTCAGACTAGGCTCTACCTTCACCCTTGCTAATTTGTGTCATCTACCTAAGTAGAAAGACAACACTAATTAGTGTTGGGAGGACTATCCCTATGAATAGAGATAGGATTTGGAGCTCTCCTATGCTAGGACTAGCAGGGAGTAGAGCTAGGTGTATGGTCCTATGCCAGGACCAGCAGGGAGTACCGTACGGTGAAAGGAAATAACAAGGGCGAGATGAATTGGTTCATGTTTATCTTATTCTTCTATCTACGTACGAGAGGTCTCTATATACTAGCTAGTCATGTGACTTACACGTGACCTGCACGTGACCTGCACGTGACTAGTCACGTGACCTGCCACATGGCATGGAATCATTGGTGGAGAATAGAGAACCGAGAGCAGGGGAATTGAGGACAGGCAATTGAGAGAAGGCAGCGCCGTACGTAGTACGGACAGTACCCGTATGTACCGACCCTTATGGGTTGACCTGGGCCCATTCTCGACAAGATGGCCGCATCTGTGCTACGGTGTCTTGGCCAACATGAGGCTGGCTGTTGAAGCTGGGCCGTCTGCTATCTACGTCAGACTTCATTGGTTGGATTCGGCTTCTTGCCCCTGGTTGTAACACCCATGTTGGACTTCAAGGTTAGCGAAAAATTGGTACATCGTACGAGAGACACGCTAACGTCGTCTGTTTCCAAGGGATGAGGAAACAAAGATCGGGGAGCCGGTCGAGACAACTGCCGTTGTGAATTACATAGCTGTGTGGCGGAGACACTGGTCGCAATGCTCATTTATAACCACGCCTCCGTGATTGTTGAAGGCCTTCGATATTCAGTTCGCAGTACTCTTTTCACCAACATTTCTTATCCTACTTCGGCTCGTTCCCCGCACGTGGAGCCATGCATTCCGTCACGTTGTATGCCATTGGGTTCGCTGTGGTGGGTTGGGCTCTGTATGCCTTCACAGAAGCCATCTCCAAGCGCAATGCGAAGTTTAACACTCGAGGGCTTCCTGGCCCGACGTTAATTCCATGGGTCGGTCGCATCCATGATCTTCCAATCGAGTATATGTGGTTGAAGTTCAAGGAGTGGTCTGATACCTATGGTCCGATTTATCGAACGAAAATGCTGGGTGCGAATTTCGTCATCATCTCAGACGAGGCGATAGCCGAAGACATTCTGGTAAAGCGAGGAAAGATCAACTCAGATCGGCCTCAGATTCGCTCTTTGTTCGACGCTAAGAGCACACATGGCTCGATGGAGTATCTACCGTTGATGGGCAGAAACCGTAAGTGCATGGTCACTACAACATCTCAATGTCAAATATACTCACACATTGTTAGAATACTGGGCCCGTCAAAGGAAGTTCACTCACTCTTATTTAACGGAATCCACAAATTCTCGTTACCATGGTATCATGGAGTTCGAGGTGAAACGGTGGATAAACTGCCTTCTCCACGAACCTGACAACTTCGCCTTTTCCATGGAAGATATGGCATCGAAGATTATGTGCCAATTGGCTTGGGATGACCACACTATCAGTACCGCCCTCACACCGAGTGCCTGGGGTCTGCTGAGGCAAATGTCGCCCGCTGGCCCTATCACCAACGTAATTACACCTCTGTGGCACCTCCCATTCTATGTGAACCCATGGAAAATGGCAGAGCGCAAGCGACACGATGAGCAACAAGCTTGGTGGATGGAGCTTCTCCAGAACACTCGCCGTAAAATGGAGAAGGGAAAGCAAGGATCATGCTTCATGCGCACATATCTCGAGACTGCCGCGAAGACTAGCATCTCAGGTGACTACGAAGCTTCGTCCGTCATCGGTATGATGGCATTGGTCGGTATCTTCACTGTCGTCGGACCTCTCTCTTACTTCCTTGTCTCGATGGTGCATCACCCGAAATGGCAAGCCAAATGTCAAGAAGAGATTGATCGGGTTTGTGAAGGACGTATACCAACACTGGCTGATCAACCGAACCTTCCTACTCTCCGCGCTTGCATCAAAGAGACAATGCGATGGAAGCCAAATGTTCCCACTGGTAAGTTGACAATCCCACTTAATGTGCCGTGTGGTGACTGACGGATGTTTAGGTGTCGCACACGAGAGTGAAGCAGATGAGTGGTATGGCGACTACTTCATCCCCAAGGGTACACGCCTTCTTCCCCTCGATTACGCCTTCCTCCGCAATCCCGTCAAGTATCCAGACCCAGAGAACTTCCGGCCTGAGCGATGGCTGGAGAGTGGATGGCCTACATTCCAGGAGCCCCTGACCAAGTATCCGACCGTCAAGGGTATGAGTTCATTCGGTTGGGGTCAACGACAGTGCCTTGGCATGTCGATCACCCATGATGAGACAACTGTCGCTTGCGGTGGTCTGCTTTGGGCTTACAACCTCAAGAAGAAGATCGATCCGGTGACGGGTCTGCAGAAGCCAGTGCCTGTAGACAAGTCGAACTCTTTGCTTATCGTCAAGCCTGACCCATTCGAAATGGCTTTCGAGCCTAGAAGTGCCGAACGTAGAACACAGATCAGTGAAGAATGGCGTGTTGTGGAGGCAAAGGATGCGGAAGAAAGAGCTGACTTCCTGAGGCTTGCGGAGAAGAGGGAGGTGTTGGTGTAAAAGCTGCGGTTCATTTCTTATGGTTGTTGTTTCATCGGGTGGCGTAATGGAGAATGGCGTTTCAGTTCTTAGAGCCAGTCTGTTGAACTTTTTGCTATTACCCATAGATGTTTTTTGAAGCTTTTCCTTTTAATGCTAGCCGATACTTATTCAACTATTGTCACTTGCGCTTCATCCTTATCGGTGATATGCTACTCTCTCGGCTGATGTTGGTATCGCAGGGGTAGCACATCCGACCATAATTTCGCCCTTGCGTCTTTTGATCCTTGGAAAAAACATGCCATGTCGTAGTTAACCCATAACTTTGAGACAGCAAGTGTGGTGGTGTCGTGCAGCTGAAAGCAGGTGGGTCTTCCACGTGAACACCGCACGAACCACGTGCTCGCTCAATGCGGCTCACATGTCCAACGGATGTCGCAAGCTGTCGGAAGCCGGAAACTTTACCGAGGCGGTGGTCTCCATCTGTTTGTACTTCTAGCGCCGTCCTCCTCCGCTCCTGATATATACATTCAATGATATCCCAATATTTTACCAAGTATTTTACCATTTTTTAGAGATTGGTGCCTATCTCGTTGATCCATGCTTCGCTAGACGCACACAGCATTCGCCACCCGAGCGGCATGCCCTCACCCGAAGCCCTTCGAGGGTTCCGACCACTCCTCCGAAACACCACATATGCTCGGATACCACGAAAAAGTACGCCGATACACGTCAGCTGGAGAAGGTCGATATGTACGGACTGTTTTCGAACACTGCGCGCGCAGCGCAGAGGATGCGAATATGCACTCGCGCCCAGGATAGCTACAAACTTTGCGCCAGCTGGCTTGATATCAGCGGGAGGGCGCAGAGGCTATGCGCAAGAAGCGCAAGCAATTCTCTCGGAAAGACAGGATGAAAGCAGCCAAAGCGAACAAAGCACGCCTATGAAGGAGTACGACTTGCGCGTCGACAGTGGTCGCCTACGCGACGACCCCCACCAACGCGGCATCATCCAAGACCTGGAAGACCTGCACACAATGCTGGCCTCCTACGAACAGCCGCCCGTCCAACAGCCTACGCTCGAGTCTCTCCAACCACCGAAGAAGTCGCTCTTCTCCATGTTCTCGTCCTCCAAGTCCTCCAAGGCCGCGCTACCCTCAATATCCGAATCCCTTCCTAAGGGCTTATACATGTACGGCGACGTCGGGTCAGGAAAGACAATGCTGATGGATCTCTTCTACGACACTTTGCCGTCCAATGTTACAAAGAAAACACGCATCCATTTCCATGCCTTCATGCAAGGCATCCATAAAGATTTGCACAAGATGAAGATGCTACATGGCAACGAAGTCGACGCAATCCCCTATGTGGCCGCCAACATTGCCCAAGCAGCCAGCGTCCTCTGCTTCGACGAATTCCAATGTACCGACGTGGCGGACGCCATGATTCTCCGGCGCCTCATCGAATCTTTGATGGCACACGGTACTGTCATAGTCACAACCTCCAACCGACACCCAGATGATCTATACAAGAACGGAATCCAACGCGAGTCCTTCATTCCGGCCATCAACCTGCTTAAATCGCGACTCAAAGTCCTGAATCTCGATTCACAAACCGATTACCGAAAGATCCCTCGCCCACCGTCCGGCGTATACCACCACCCACTCGACGGGGCAGCAAACACACATGCAGAGCGATGGTTCAGATTCATGGGCGATCACGAGAACGATCCACCGCATAGCGCGAGTCATACCGTATGGGGTAGGGAAATCGAGGTGCCCAAAGCAAGTGGACGCTGTGCGTGGTTTGGTTTTGACGAGATTATTGGACGGGCGACGGGGGCAGCGGATTATCTGGAGTTGATGAGGAATTATGACGCCTTTATCATTACCGATGTGCCTGGGATGAACCACAAGAGTCGGGATTTAGCGCGACGCTTTATCACTTTCATCGACGCTATTTACGAGAGCAGAGTGAGTCTTCTAGCCCATCCTCGTCAAAAGTTTCCAAGTCAGCTAACTGATATTTCCAACAGGCCAAACTCGTCTTAACGACAGCAGTCCCTCTAACATCGCTCTTCCTCTCCGTGACGGAATTAAAGGAAGCCGTCGATTCCTCCTCAAAAACATCTTCGCACCCCGCACCCTCCTCCGGCGACGCAGTAAGTACTCCGTTTCTCCGCCCACAACATCACATCCCGCTAACACCCAAACCAGGACATCTCCGACGTAATGCGCAACCTCATGGACGATCTCGGAATGAACATGAACATGTTGAAAAACAGCAGTATTTTCTCCGGCGACGAGGAGCGATTCGCTTTCGCGCGAGCGCTGAGTCGATTGAGTGAGATGGGGAGTCGGGAATGGGTGGAGCGCGGCATGGGGCTTGATGAGAAGGGCGGAAAGAAGGAGGCTGAGGGGTGGAAAAAGGTGAGGAGTCGCTGGAGGGAGGACAGTATGTAAGTGATGTAAAGTTGGGTTTCGTGAGATAGAGTACGCGTGTTAGACATATCGCAATCAAGAGCTTCGAGGCATAAATTCCATGTCAGACAGAAAATATATATACAAAAACGAGTAGTCTGACCGCACTTTTCATCAACCTCGGCCCCATCACCAATATTCCACTCTTCTTTATCTCTCATCTAACTTTTCCCCAACCCTCACCTCCCACCGTCTTCCCCATCACCGAACTGAGCATGTTTCCCCACACCTTGAATCTCCCCATCCTCCTCACTAACCTTCTTGCCCTCCCCCATCTGTATACGTCTCCACTCCTCCTCATCCCTTTCCCTGTCCACATCATTAGCCGTCAATTCAGGCATCTCTTCATCCTCAATCTCCTCGGGTAGAATCAGATTCAGGATCACGGTGACCAAGGCAACGACAGCGAACCCGGTTTCGAGCACCAGCTCAATAGCGTTGTAGAAACCGAGGAGTGCGCGGTTCGGGCCGGAGTAGGTGAAGACGAAGGAGAACCAGCTGTGTCGTGTTAGGTCGAGTTGGGATGGTATTGGGGAGCGGGATAAAGGGACTTACGTAGGTACCATTGTTGCGCCGAAACCGAGAGTGAATCCGGCGGTCAGGATGAAGCGGTTTCTCCGTGTAAATGGCATCGTGCTGATGATGCGGATACCGGATACTGTAACGGCGGAGAAGAGGAACGTCGTCATGCCTCCGAGGACAGCACTTGGAATTGCTACTAGGGCAGCCGCGAATTTCGCAAAGACGCCCATTATGATGAGCCAGAAACAACAAGCGTAACCAGCCTTTCTGTTGGCGCATCTTGTCAGAGCAATGACACCGTTATTTTGCGCAAATGTTGACATGGGTGTGATGGTGCAGAGGCCTGCTACGATGCCGTTAAGACCATCTGCGAGAACACCTCCTTGGATACGAGAATCAAAGACCTCGCCATCGACTTCGAGGCGTGAGACATCGCAGGTAGCGGTGATGTCGCCAATGGCCTCCATGGCCAAGACCATATACACCGCTAATAGTGGTAAGACTATAGGTCCATAGACAGAGAGCTTGAAAGTATGGACCCAGATGAAGGAGGCAGCGGGTGAAGCATCGATGGAACTACGATCGAAATATCCGGTTGCACCGGCGATGATACATCCAACAAGGAGACCAATAACCACGGCAGTGGACTTCATGATCGGAGCGCCAAAACGCTCACAGATGATAATGGTGATGAAGACAGAGAATCCGAGACCGATGAACTCGGCGCTGCCCCAGGGAAGTGCATGGGGTGCATTAATGTTAGGACAGAGTTGGAAGAGTCCGGATGTGGGCCTGTCCTTGCAGTCACCGCTTCCGCCAGCCCAGTCTTGGAACCCGGACGTCACGAGGTTGACACCGATGAGCATGACAGTCGGTCCAGTGACAAGAGGCGGGAAGATGCGTTTCAAGATCCTGGGGGAGGTGAATGACATGAGGATTTCGAGAAGAGCGCATACGCATGCTGTACCGATGATGGCACCATAGCCGTCTGGGCAAGGCAGCGGGGTTCCATCTGCATCCGAAGGACAAAATCCGGTCGCGTACATTTGTGATAGAGCGCCAGTGGCCACGGGTATGGTAGCAAATGATGTACCCACGACGGAAATCAACCCAGTTCCAATGTAGTATGGCGTCTTGTAAATGTGGAAACGGGTAATCTGGATCGAGGAAAGGATGCCACAGACGATTAATGAAGTCGAGACAAGATATTGTTGAGTCTCTGCAGTTAGGTGGGCAGAACTTGCGAGGATGATGGGAGGTGTGATTACACCAGCCAACATGGAGAGAGCATGTTGGAATCCGAGAAGAAGGGCAAGAAAAACGGGCATCCGATCGTGAAGGCCGAAGAATGGTGCGGCTCTTCGATCCTTCTTCATAAAAGGGAGATTTGGCTTGAAGAGAAATGCATAGTCGTAATTGCCAATTAGTCCATCTCTGGTCATATGTCAGCCTCGCTCAACTGCAACCAAAACATCACAAGCTCTTACCTGGTCGTGAAGGCCTTGAATGTGCGACGAGCTTTATCTCCAAAGCTGCGCTTCGGTGAGTGATCGGGTCCGATGCGATTTACCTCGGACATTTTGGAAATTGAGGTGCAACCGAAGTCACTTTTGATCAGGGTTTGGTGGAACCTTAAGAGATGTCGACAGATGCGAAGTCGATGGTTGGGTAGATGACTGGAGAAGAACTAGAGATGGGAGTGATTTGGACAGCTTCGACACTGCGGGGGATCCAACGGTATTGGAGTTGGATAGAGCAGCTTTATACGGACTGACTCGCTGATAGAGGATTATCTTTACCAATCCTCTTGATATCCAATTTCTCAATCCGAGTTTGCTCACGCTGGTTTCCCAAAAGCCACAATGCTGGAGGCGGCCGGTTGCATCGTCGCGCTCCGGGAGCACCGTCGATTTTGCACACCGGCGTCTGCACGACGGCTGTCGTTCGTCTGCAATTCTTCCAACGGACGGCGGCGGCCCTATGGTTTTGCTAAAAGGTCGACATGAGATGTTGCTGATAAGACAAGAAGTAGTGGTCTGATTGGCCGATTGACGGAACACGAGCACGTGATGCCGGGCCCCTCCGATAGCCTTCTCCTCCCCCACATTGTGGGATGGCTCGGTCTTCAACTACGGCGCCGAAGAGACTGCATTGCTCCTCGGAACTCGGAAACCCGATGGGCGGGGTGGCATGTTTGTGCTGTGGTGGGAGATGAACATGAAGTCACGATGGAAGACGTTCTCTCAGCCCTGTCTATCAGACCCGTATAAAACCCGCAATGGCGGAATCAAGTTCTGGGGATGTTGGACCCGAACGGCGGATACGGAGGCGATACGTTATCATCTGCAGCCAAGACATATGTTGAATACCTCATCAATGCGTAAAGAGAGGCTAGGTTTGGTGTTGAGACGCGGCTACCCAGAGCAAGTCAGGCTTCCAGAAGCATCTTTTCGAATCACAGCCGCTAGATACAGGTGCACGATGCAGTCCTTATCAGGGCGACCAGGCTGCTCTGCGGTACAGATGTTGGCTGTAGATAATGAGTGCAGCACGTCAGCACGTCAGCCCTGGAATGTGTCTTCGATAATAGCACCCGGCATCTGACGGCCTGAGCAGCGTGGTCTGCAGTGATTGAGACCTGCGCCGAATCTCGGAAGGATTTGCCGCCCCACGGTTTCAGACTGACAAAGCGCGCTCGAACGGAGAATTATTGAGGCCGACGGGCGTGGAAAAAGGACAGCAAGTTGCCACTTGTCGGGTCGCCACGGCCGATGTGCAGTCTTTTGCACGCAAGACGCTGGGCAGCCAGCCAATCAGCGGCGCGCGGCTAGTCCGCAAACATCCACGGCGTGCTCTACCTCTACTTTTCTACATGCAAGGCACCGTCGCTTGGCCCGAATGGCCCGAATGGCCCGAAAGGCGTGCGTCGTTGGATTCAACAACTTCCTACAAGCCTCCCCCGGTCGCTTCCTGCCGCTCCACCGCCTTTCTTTATAATTCTGCACTCTTCGCTTGCCTCCCACTTTCCATCCTTCCACTTCCTCCTCCCCAACCCACAGTCTCGTCTTTGTCCGAGCGCGTGGCGAAGCTTCCCGTCGCTGCTGGAGCTTCTAGGAAGACTCGGCCCAGTCAATAATAATAGAGGACGACTGGCCCGTCAACGAGCTCCTTCTTCCTCTACGCCTCCGAGTCATAAAACCCTTCGTTTTATCCTACTCCCCTCTGCCTCCCCCCCTCGTCGACATCATGCCTTCGCATCAGCCCACCGCCGGCATGCTGGCCATCGACCCTCAGTACGTCTCGCAGCCGTCCGCGATGGCGAGCACGTCTGAGCCCAACCGCAACCCCAAGTACGATCCGAAAGCCCCGCACATAACCGATCTTCCCATCACACGCGAAAATTGGTACAAACATGTCAATTGGCTCAACGTAAGTGCCGACCATGCCCCTCGGTAGTGTGCCCGCCATCAGTTGCTGACCTTCTCAGTGCTTCTTCATCCTCGGTATCCCGCTCCTAGGCTGCGTCGCCGCCTTTTGGACCCCTCTGCGCTGGCAGACGGCCGTCTGGTCTGTCATCTATTACTTCTGGACCGGTCTCGGAATCACAGCTGGCTACCATCGTCTCTGGGCACACAAGTCATACTCTGCGTCTCTGCCGCTGAAGCTGTTCCTCGCTGCTGTTGGTGGCGGTGCCGTGGAGGGCTCCATCCGCTGGTGGAGCCGCGACCACCGTGCCCATCACCGCTACACCGATACCTCCAAGGACCCGTACAGTGTCCGCAAGGGCCTTCTGTACAGCCATCTCGGATGGATGGTCATGAAGCAGAACCCGAAGCGCATCGGTCGTACCGACATCACCGACCTGAACGAGGACCCCGTCGTTGTCTGGCAGCACAAGAACTACATCAAGGTGGTTTTCTTCATGGGTCTTATCTTCCCGACTCTCGTTGCTGGTATTGGCTGGGGTGACTGGATGGGTGGCTACATCTACGCCGGTATCCTCCGCATCTTCTTCGTCCAGCAGGCCACCTTCTGCGTCAACTCGCTCGCTCATTGGCTCGGTGACCAGCCCTTCGACGATCGCAACAGCCCTCGTGACCACGTCATCACTGCCGTCGTCACTCTTGGCGAAGGCTACCACAACTTCCACCACGAGTTCCCCTCCGACTACCGTAACGCCATCCAATGGCACCAGTACGACCCCACCAAGTGGTCCATCTGGCTGTGGAGCAAGCTCGGCCTCGCCTACAACCTGAAGCAGTTCCGCTCCAACGAAATCGAGAAGGGCCGTGTTCAGCAGCTCCAGAAGAAGCTCGACCAGAAGCGCGCCAGGTTAGACTGGGGTGTTCCTCTCGACCAGCTTCCCGTCATAGAATGGGACGACTACGCTGAGCAGGTCAAGAACGGCCGCGGTCTTGTCGCTGTCGCCGGTGTCGTTCACGACGTCACCGACTTCATCAACGAGCACCCCGGTGGCAAGTCTTTGATCAGGAGCGGTCTCGGCAAGGATGCCACTGCCATGTTCAACGGCGGTGTCTACATGCACTCCAACGCTGCCCACAACCTTCTCTCGACGATGAGGGTGGGTGTCATCCGTGGCGGCTGCGAGGTCGAGATCTGGAAGCGCGCTCAGCGTGAGAACAAGGACGTTCAGCACGCCAAGGATGACGCCGGCAAACCGATCATCCGGGCTGGTAACCAGGTCACCAAGGTCCAGCAGCCCATCGTTAGCGCGAGTGCGGCATAAGCCTTTACCAGATTTCACTTCGATTGTCATCAGCGACTTGGCGTTTGGGCCCCCATATTGAGGCATAATAATTTCAATTACACGCGTTCTTTGGACAATGTTACATCTTTAGCACGACTAGACGGCGTATGATTGAAAGGTTATCTCGGACACGAGGCGGCTTCAATGCCAAAAAATTGGGTTGAAAGCCTGGCCCTAGTAGTAGATGGTAGAATGACATCCATTCTTGACGTACAACCCTAATTTCTTGTCGTGAAGTGCGTACCACAACCACAGATGACTTCCAAGTAACAGATTCGAAGTAAACAACATCTAATCGGCTTTTCGCGGACAGGTTTTGTGTAGCGAAATCATGGTCGACAGCCATCACCTACCTGAACAAAGCCCCCTCGCTTAGCCCGCTAATAGCTCCATAGTTTATACTTTACAAACAGCAAACACTGTCCAACCAATTTACCCTCCTATTCGCCTAAACTCGAATGCACAGAATTCATAATAATGCCCAGCAACGAGATGAACGACAGCCCAGGCCGCAAGCGAAGAAAACTCGACGTCATCGTGGCGACTGAAGCGGAAAAGGCGTCTACACCACAACCAACGGCAATCGCGAGTGAAGGAACAATTTCTACTCTGGCAGAGACGGCTACTGTAAATGAAAGGCAAGGTGATGAAAATGATAGGGAGAAAGGGAGTACACGTAGTCCGATTCAATTGACGAGGGTCAAAGACTTGGGTGCGGAGAAGAATGTGGATACGCTGGGACTGAGCGATATTCTTGGAGATCCTTTGATCAAAGAATGCTGGTGCTTCAATTTCCTATTCGACATCGAGTTTGTTCTGTGAGTCTCTACACTCCGCCGCTTTCATACTAGCATTACATGCACTAATTCTAGCGTTACAGACAACACTTCGATCCCGATGTCAGACATATCGCCAAGCTTAACATTATCCACGGCTTCTGGAAACGAGACGATGAGAGGAAGATTGCTTTGATGGAAGTGGCTGAGAGGCATGAGAACGTTACATTGATACCTGCGTATATCCCCGATCCATTCGGAACGCATCACTCAAAGATGATGATTTTGTTTCGACATGATGGCTACGCTCAGATCGTCATCCACACAGCCAATATGATTCCGAGGGATTGGGCAAACATGACGCAAGGTGTTTGGCGGTCTCCATTACTCCCACCGAAGCAACGATGCGAAGCTGTGATTCGACAAGATCAGGACAAGGAAGCATATCCGATCGGCAGCGGTGATAGGTTCAAAGTCGATCTCATGAGCTACCTCAATGCGTATGAGAGGAAGTTGAAAGGACTAATTAGCCAGCTTGTTGAGTACGATTTTGAGAGCATTAGGGCGGCGTTTCTGGGTAGTGCGCCTTCGAGACAGAGACCTGGGGATGTAGATCCGGATACAAAGACCTCGTTTGGATGGTTGGGATTGAAGGAGATACTGTCTACTATCCCAGTTAAAGGGGAACAGGAACAGAGGTACGATCAGAGTGGAAAGCAGAAACCAAACATCGTCATCCAGATATCGAGCATAGCAACCTTGGGCCAGAATCCCACATGGCTAGAGAACTTCCAGTCGGTACTCAGCTCGCACTCTTCCCCACACACTTTATTATCAATCGACGACTCGAAAACAAGACATCAGAAACCATCAGCATTATCCACAAAAGCGTCCGAGCCGACATTCAACATCATATTCCCCACACCCTCTGAGATCCGCACCTCCCTCGACGGCTATGCATCCGGCGGCTCCATACACACCAAAATCCAGTCCCCGGCCCAGCAGAAACAACTCGAATACCTCCGTCCACTATTCTGTCACTGGAAGTCCTCGTCTTCCGCACCTACGGCACCACAATCGAATGCCGGTCTGTCTGTTTCGAAGGGTGAAGCATATAGAGGACCCGCAGCACCGCACATCAAGACATATATTCGCTACAGCGGCGGTGGGGACGGAGCGAGAAAGACAATCAACTGGGCGATGCTCACGAGCGCGAATCTGAGTAAGCAGGCTTGGGGCGATGTGGTTAATAAGAAAGGGGAAGTCTGGATCCAGAGTTGGGAATGCGGTGTTGTGGTGTGGCCGGAGCTTTTTGGGGAGCAGGAAGGAGAGGATGGAATAATCATGGTTCCGGTCTTTGGGCAAGATACCCCGGGACCTGGAGATGAGGATCGAGATGTTGGGATGGACACTGGGGTAGAAGCATCGGCCAATGGAGGTGAGGATGAGGGAAGTGAAACTGAGGACGAAGTGGATGTGGATGTGAACGAAGGTGACGGGAAAGATCCCGATGAGACTGAAGATGAAACCGACCCAGATGAAACCGAGGACGAAGTTGAAGAGGGAGAGGAGAATCTCGCTGCAAAGCAACATAAAACGACACACATGCCTAAACACACGCCAACTCTAGTTGGAGCGAGGAGACAGAGAGTCGTCGGCTTTCGCATGCCGTATGACCTTCCCCTTATTCCGTACAATCCAGATGAGGACCCATGGTGCGCGACATCATCTTATGAGGAGCCGGATTGGATGGGCAGAATATGGAAGGGCTATTAGATTACTGATGAGATGGATGTCTTTGGGTCTAGTCTGCTGGTCTGAATCACTTCCATATCAAACCAAACATACATCCTTCATAGAAGATAGTGTATGTACGTCATGCATGAATCTATTTACTAGCCAGTGCCTAGATACATATCATGTTGTTCCCCCCCGGTTCCGGGTTTATGTATACCATGCATCCGTTCCCATATCCACGCATCCGCGCTTCGATTCTCGGTGCAGTACCGGAGAGCGTAGTGTGTGTAGTGTATACGAGCACTCTACGAGTGCTTGCTGATCAAGCCCTCGCCCAGCTCAATGTACTTCTTCTCGGCGTCGGATTTCGAGGTTCCGGCGTCAACGACTTCTTGCCATCGCTTGCGCTTGGCCTTGCCCTATTGTATCACTCTGTCAGTGCATGTCAAACAGACTGATCCCCTTGGACTGGTACGGCAGGGAGATTCCGGGGTGAGTATGTCGTCTGAATTATGGGAACGTGGAGGGGGGAGGAGGGCATACAGTGAAGTCCATCATGCCCGGCTTCGCCGCCTTCTCGATGTCCTCGCCCTGGGCGACTTTGGCGTACGCATAGAGCTATGTAACTCGTCAGCACCTTCCGATACACGCATATCCCCCATATTGATTTCATGGTCGGATTCTACCAATAATAAAGACATGTGAATACATACGTTCAGCAAGTCATCGTTTG
This sequence comes from Massarina eburnea CBS 473.64, assembly GCA_010093635.1. Taxonomy (NCBI): domain Eukaryota; kingdom Fungi; phylum Ascomycota; class Dothideomycetes; order Pleosporales; family Massarinaceae; genus Massarina; species Massarina eburnea. Next base: position 569,416 of record MU006793.1, on the reverse strand, counting down.
AAGGCCCGCTCTTGATGTCGCGCGTCTTCTTGTACACTTCGTCGAACTTGGCGGACGGCATGGTTGGTAGGTTCGTTTCTGGTAGATTCTTTGTGAGGGGGTTTTGGTAGATTCGGAGGATCTGGAGGAGGATGGGAGAGAGAGAAAGGTGTGACGGCTTGGTGTTGAGGGGGCCGTTGGGGAGGGCTAATGGCGGGGTTCCGGGCCTATGTTCGTGCGTTTACCAGGGAAGGTGGGGCAGATGGCCGGGAATGACGCACACAAAACTCAAGTTGCTACATGGTCGCAGTTGCACAGAACGTCATGTGGACCTCTATCCCATGTCTTGAGATGGGCATTATTGGTGCAGCCGGCATTCGAATCTTTGAATAGGGGGAAATCTCAATTCTTGCGTTTCGTAGATTTCCCTTTTTCCCACTAGATCCAAAAGAGACAGACACAGCTCTGTTCTCTGCTTCTAATAACGTTTCCCATTCAAAGTACCCATGTAGTCAGACGCCTAACTAATAGTCTATAGAGTACTAGTTGTCTATAAGAGGCGTTATAAATAGCTAATATAGTAAGAGCAATTGTGGGTTTTCTCATCTACACCTATTCCGCTCCCTATTGCATCACCCCTCTCTACCTCTCTCCGGCGGCGGTACGCCATGCTGCCACCGATTGAACACGCAAATCATACTAAACTCAGCTGCGCCTACACACCACTGCCCATCGTTACTCCACGAAAACTGCCGAAACGCCGTAAAGTAATTCAGCGCCTGCTCTTTATGCCACTTGACAGGGTGAAAAGGGTTGCTGATTCCGTAATTAATCGCCTTCTTCGATTTGTGGCCACGAACTGGTGCAGCGCTGGGGTTGTTGGATGATGCGGCGGAGGTGTTGGAACTGGCGGATACAGTAGAGCCTTCGCGGAGGTGCTGGGGTAGATTGCTTTTCTTGCTGCCGTTGTCATTATATCGATTGCCCGTTCCCGCATCTTCCAAACGCTGTAGGTCCCAGAAAAAAACTTTGCTTTTTTCGTTGCCGGCTACGAGGACGGGATGGGCACCCAGTTGGTGGAAAATACTAAAGCGGAAATAGAAGCTACTATGGTCGGGCAGTTTAAATTGAAGGAGGCGCTGATATCGCCCACCCCAAGCTGAGCGTGTGCTTTTCAATCTCTCTTCGGAGGTGGGGACGGTAACCTTCACATGGCCACTAACAGTGGTGGCAAGAGGTATAGGAGCAGGATTGGGAGGCGCTTTCTCGCCATTAAAATTGTCGATTTTCCAGAGCTGGATTGCTTGTTCATCACCGGCAGCCGAGGAGAGGATGAGATCATTATACCAGCGGATACTGGGAGCTGTGAGCATCTATATAATTCTGAAGAGGTTGTAGACTTACCAGTCGATGTAACCTTTGTGTATTTCCGTTGTCGAGAAATGCGGGTAGTGGACCATCGCAGGCTTGTCTGTTCCAGGGCGATCTTTCAGGTCCTCTGGGATCGTCCACTGATTACTGTCAACGGTGATATCAAATCAAAGGAATGAACCTACCATATTGATCCTATGGTCCATGCCGCCTGAGAGCAGATATCGACCTTTTCGGTGATAGGCCACAGTAAGGACTTGCGCTTTATGGTACAGTATGGCTGCCGTAGGCTGCTTTGCGTGGGCAGGATCCAGACTCCATAGCCTGATCGCATGGTCGGCAGAGCCAGAGACAAGGATGGTCGGATCGACTGGGGAGATGGCAAGATCATTGATAGCCTTGCAATGTCAGCGACAAGGTTTTGGAGATGTGCATGCAATACTCACATTGCCATGTCCTACAAGTGTCTAGGGTGTGTCAGTTGGAGTTGTTGCTGCCGGGGCTGGGCTGGAGACTCACTGTCACCGGCTTTTTCGTGATAACATTGAGAATCTTGATAACCTTGAAATTCCCAGCCACACATACAAGTGGGTCGCCATTCTCGGCCTGCGACCACTCGATGCTGTTGTAATTGCCAACAGTGGGATCGTCCTCGAATTTGCACAGTACTTCAATAGAGGAATGGGGTTTCTGGACGCAGCGACATATGATGATGAAGCGACTGCCCACGACGGCGAATACCGGATCTTCGGCTGGGGCTGTGTACGGATAGAACTTTATATCGAACCATGTGACTGGGGACACAATGAATCAGTAGGGGATGTGTGATGGCGAGGATGGCCACATACTATGCTCTAGATCTGCCCCTCCCTAGAAGAAAATCAGCAACGGTCTGGTCTGTGGGCTTGAGGAACGTACTTCAAGCCTGACAACGGAGCGGAGCGCCGGTAGCTCGCTGTGCTTATGCATACTGGAGAAGCGCTAACGCATGGGATGCAGCAAAAGGCTAGTGAGGGCGTGAGGTAAGGGCAAGGCATCCGAGTAATTGGCTGTTATTCGAAGCGGCACTGAGACATGCTCGCCACTTGGGAACTCCCAGACGTCCTCGAGGCCTGGCCGCCACTGCAGCTCGGAGTCGTATGCGTGCAGAAGGTCCAGTAGGTGTTCCCTGGGCTTGGCAGCAAACAATGCTAGCGCGCTTTTGGATCGTCGATATTCACCAGAGGACGGCAGCGGAAGTGAAACTGTGCGACTTGTGAAGCTATCCGATCCGGACTCCGGCCGTTGCATAACAGCAGCGCCTTGGACCCTCGAGTATGCCGTGCCGTTGTTGATGGGCCAGTGTCCTGGTCGGGACTCGCTCCGACGACCCTGGCGAGCGCTCGGACGCGCATCCACCCGCAAAGGACGCGGTGACAAGTCGTCGTCTAGTCTTGCGGTGTTGTATCTAGAAGCTCGTGTTGCAACTGCGTGTGGGACACGGGCTGCTGCAACGATGCCCTTTGAGTGCACGACAGCGGCAAGACAAATGCCCGGTCGGACGATGGGCAGATTCCATGACCCAAGGTTGAACTCACCATGGACTCGCTATGCACTCGCTATGCACTCACTACTGAAATTCACGACTGCTAGAGCATCCGCTAACAAGGCACGACTGTCCTAAGCCCAGCTACTCTCGGAGCTTTGCTTTCCTTGCCTCTCTGACCTCTACCTAGAATCGGTCCGTTGTGTCCGTCACTGACAGCTCAACGTGAACATGGCCAAACTCTCCCGACTAGGTATGCAGGGTTTCAACGCTTCAACGTTTCAACGCGCGGACGCCGTGGCGTTCTCGTCCCGCAATAATATGTACCTCCGGCCGGCGGTATGGAGGTGGTACACCTCGGGCGCGCACTCTTACCTTGTCTTTCACCCTCCCCCCCGGCCTCTGCTGCAGCAGTCTCACAGGGAAACAACCACTCAGTTGTTGCTTTCTTCCTCAATTGACCCTCACTTCTCCCTTCGTGCTCGCCCTCCGTCGTGCCTCTCTTCAAATATCGTGCCGTGAGGCCTTCGCTGACCTTGCCACAACGTCAAGTGTCAAGTGTCAAGTAGTGTGCACTGTGCGCCCCAACCTCACTATCCAACGGCTCTTGGTGTAACCATTGCTGCCCATTTCTGCCGCCGTCCGCCCCTCATCTCGCCCACTCGAGCACCGGTCCTTTTGCGAATTATTAGATTCGCCATATTCGGACCATGGACACCACCTTCATCACTATCCATGGTGAGTCTCTGGGATGCCCGCTACATAACCCGCGCCAACCCGCAACTAACTGCCACAGACCTCACCGACGAGGCTAGGGTACTGTACTCCTCCGACTCAATTGTCGATATCCTGGGTCACACCCCGGACGAGGTCGTCAACAGGTCGGCATGGGACTTCTTCCACCCCGATGAGGTGCCCGTCGCGAAGAAGCTCCATAGTCGTGGCGTGAAGCTCGACAAGGCTGCCGTGCTGTCGTACTGTCGCATCAGGAACCGCCAGGGCGACTGGGTGGGTTGCGAGAGCTGTTTCTCCATCGTCTACGATGTCATGGTCTGCTGCACCTCCGTCTATCGCCTCGGGGCCGAGAGCCAGAGTAAGCAGGCAATTGCATTGGCATTTGACCAAGAGCTAACCATTCGCCAGAGCGCGCCATGGATGCTCCCCTTGTGCGCAGACTATTCACCTCCTCACCAGAAGATCCCCGCTACCACATGTTGTCCCATTTGTCTAGCAAGTTCAGCCTAGGCGCCGAGGAACAGACGCATGAACCACGAGCTGCTCTCTTCCTGAACCGTTTCACGCGCACTCTGTCCATCATGTACGCCACAAGTGGCATCGAGCAAGTCATCGGCATTTCCAACGAGGAGATGTTGGGCCGCAGCTTCTATTTCTGCATCCAGGAGGATTGCCTTCGCCAAGCAGCCCATTGTCTGGAAGCTGCAAAGGGCAACGACTCTATTGCTTATTTGCGCTTCATGTTCCGCGATCCTCGCCAGGAAGACCCTGCAGCTTTCGGAAGCGAGGACGACGATATGACGGACGTGACGACGTCGGAGGATGAGTCTGAAGCTGGTACAGAAAACCAAGGCCCCTCTGCCCCTGCCCGAGATTTCCCCAACGGTCACTCCAGCAGTGATGCGGATGGCGAGGAGTCTGCTGAAGACCTACGTAGCTCGGTGCCTCCCTCACCGTTCTCGGAGGCGCCCGCAGAGCCTATCGAACTCGAGGCTGTCATCTCTTGCACCACGGATGGGCTGGTTGTTTGCCTACGCCGTGCCCGGCCCATGATACCGAACGCCCAGTTGCCCAGCAGCTCCCATCACCAACCGGTCTTTGCAGCCCCCTGGGGTGTTCAGCCTGTGTTCCAACCCGCTCTACCACAGCAACCACCATACCCGCTTGGAGCACAGCATCCAGCAATGGCGCTGACTCAACCGGGCCCCGTACAGAGCGCTTTTATGCAGAGCATTCGCGATGTGGGTGTGTTCGCATGGGCCCTCGTTGGTATCAATGGAAGCTTCGCGGAATACTCTCGCGGCAAGCCTGCCGGAGAGAGTCAGCCACCCTATGGCTTCCCCGTCTGGGATCCCATGCCTGGAGAGAAGGTGCCTGCACCCCCGTCCGGGTACGTCTCGGGATCAGGTAGTTCTTCTAGCGCCGACCCGTGGGGCTTCGGTGATCCTGGCCTTCGTTGAAATGCACTAGCATGCTTACCACAACCAAGTTCATCCCTATTTTGCACGTCAGCGGAGACTTGGTGATGCTTCGAGTTATAACGAAATAGATTAGTATCACGGCGACGATGAAGGTACGCCGAGACGAATGATTTCCTTCACTAAATTAGCTCCCTCCAGATAATAGCAAGTAGCAAAAACAAATCCATTCAAGGCTCGACCATCAACATGGCTAGTCTCTTCAACACTTTGTCATTCATGAGAAGAATCTAAACATTTCAATCGCGCCTGGTCAAAATCAATCTCCTTTCATCAATACTTTGGTTTAACATCTTGTCTCCCATTTCATCATTTGAAAATTCCCTATTGTGGCAAACGATGGTTGCGCGTTCTCGTCTTCGCCTTTGTTCGTACCCGAACTCTTACATGAATTGAAGATCCTTTATTCTACCTATCCTTCCATTGTTCGTTAGAATTAATGGCGGAGCAACAAAGGTATGTCAACCAATCACTGTAAAGAGCCGACGTCAATAGGACCAAGAGAGATTGTATGCCGATGCATCTGGAACGCGGCAGCTTTTTTACCGTGCATGCGCTTGTCACCTCTTTCTTGTCTGCTTTGTTTCATCGGGTTATGTGTTTCAAGTTCCACGTTCCTTGTAGAATTTTATTCCTTTCCTTGGAGACTGAGACATGTTGCTTCAACTGCGAATGGCTTGATACCGCAACATCAATCACTGCTACACAGTTCCAGTATCGTCACGCAAACCACACGCACATCGAACCCGACTCAAGTATATCGACGAAAGTTAAACTTCCGTCAAGATGCGGGATCCCAAGAAGATGCTTCTCACCTTCTTCACTACCATCCTTGCCTTTCAATTTGCGCACGCGGCGGACGAGTCCGCATCCGCGCAGGTCGATGCTGCGAAAAGCAGCACCACGAGTACGACGAACAAGCCGAATACAAGCGCGAGTACGAGTGTGACGGCTAGTGAATCGGCGAGTAAAACGAGTTCGGCGCCTGCACAGACGTATACGGTTCAGGTAGGGAATGGGGATCATAAGTTCAAACCTGATGTCGTGCAGGCTGCTGTTGGGGATGTGAGTATTCTACTCTCTTCTTTCTATCTGTTTCTCCAATTACTTCTTTGATATAGTGTAAAAGTTGGTCCTACATGAGGTATGCCGTATATTTATCTAACGAGAGTGAACCCTAGATTATCGAATTCGACTTCTTCCCCCCAAACCACTCCGTTGTCCGCGCAGAATACAAGTTCCCTTGTATCCCCTACGAGATGACCGGGGCTGGGAAACAAGGTTTCTTTTCAGGATTCAATCCTGTGGATGCTGTTTTGAGTAGCGTAAGTTCTTTCATAAAGTTCCTCTAGCTTTCTACATTCCATGTCTGTAGCCAGATCGCTTTGCTAATAGCATGTACAGCCACCCAAATACAGCCTCCGCATCAACGACACCTCCCCGACATTCTTCTACTGCTCGGCTCCCGGCTCCTGTATCACATACGGCATGGTCGGTGTCATAAATCCCAACAGCACCACCTCTCTCGAAACGCACCGGAAAATCGCCCTCAACACCTCCTACATGCTCAATCCCGGCGAACCCTTCCCTGCCGAGTCTCCCACCCCCGATTCCTCCCAGAACTCGACCTCGGGCTCATCGGCTCCAAGCCAGAACGGTGCCGGACACAAGTTGAGTACGGGAGCGATTGCGGGGATTGTTGTTGCGGGTGTGGGGGCTGTGGTGCTCGGTGGTATGCTGTTCTTTTTCTGGGGCCGGTTCAAGGGGTTGAGAGATGAGATGAAAAGGAAAGAGAGTTCTGTAACCAGAACGACGAGTCCAAGATCTCCAGCATTCTTCCCCTGGTCCGCCGTGTCCCCGCATTCCCAGACACCGCACTCTCACCTACAAACTCCACATACCGCACACTCATCCAATGGTGCATATGATCCAAAGGCCGGGCTCTCCCCGCAAAGCTACAGCACCTCGAGTCCTATGTCCGCACACGCGAATCCGAATCACAACGCTATCCCACCATCGTACTTCCCAGGCACCGCAGCATTACCCAACTACGCACCACCTCCCCACTCCCACCCCCCCGCGCATAACCCCAGCGCTTTCTCGTCCTCGACTCCTGCGATAGGCCTCGGGATCGATCGTGTCGCGTCCAACGCTTCACACCGCAGTGTGGGGGGAACCTTCGACCTGAGCCAAACGACCGGATACTACACGCGCACACACGAAGGTGCAGACACGTACAAATATTCTTCTCCGCACACATCCGACATGACATCGCCGGTAGACCCGAATTTAGTGCCCAAGGGCGGGTTGCGGGATCTTCAGAGACTTGCTATGAGTAAGGCTGGTGGGGAGGGAGGGTAAGTCTTCTTCCCCTGGTTTCACTTCCACGGTTGGGTTTTGGGTATGGATGTTGTGATGATGCTGATACTGGGATGCATATAGGTCGCCGAATAACGAGCGCAATGGCCTGCCTGGGTACTTCGAGTCTCCGACCGGACGTCCATTGACATACCATGTCAACCATGCAGAGGGACCTGTGGAGATGGACGATACGAGTGTACAGCCGCCAGCGAGGTTTATCTAGGCTCTTTCCTTTGTTCTTTCCTTGGGAGTAAATACTTCCTTCCTTCCTCCCTTCCTTCCTTCCGCAAGTATCCATTGCGATTTCCTCTTCTACATCCTCGCTTGTTTGATACCCTTAATAAACGGACTAGTCATTCCCCGTCTTCTCTCAGAACGTGATTATTAATCAATCGCGTTGAATGTCTCACCTACACGCATGCACATAGAAGCCTTCAAAATGCAGAGAGCAAATTAGTCATAAACATGACCATGGCGAATATTTTAACATGAACATAGAATACCCCTTCTCCATTGGGCTTTTCTTCGAAAATACCTATCCGATCCTATCCTGCTTACCACCCCTCATCTGGCCCTCTTCACCTCGCACCTTCCTCCTCCCTGAGAAGGAAAGAACGAAGGTGCGATGCCAGAAAACGCTGCAGTAGCGCATAACCCTATCATAGGCTTGAAAAGACCTTCGACTCTTCATGCCATTCATACCGTCTTTGTAAACCACCAACGCCAGATCATTCCTACGCTCAGCTCAAAGGAAGTGAGTAGAGAAGAACGATAAAATGACGCCGCCGCCGTCGTCCAAAACTGCCCAACCAAGCCCAAATCATAGCGTAACCCAAACGCTTGGGAAGAAAAGAATTCGTGAAAAAAAGGTTGAAGAGAAGAAGAAAATTATTTCAAACGAAGTGGTCCATTCGAATGCATCCGCATTACATAGTGTACACGATAGTTCCAAGACAAGAAACGTGGTGGTTTGGTCGGACAGGAGACGCTCAGCGTCTCCGCCGAGCGCTCGATATGCAGGTCTAGCCGTACTTTGCAGTGCCGAGCTATGTCTAGTGTTGGGAGACCTTGAACAAACGTCCATACCTTCGATCGAACAAAATAAAAAGGGGGATATCAAGAAAGGAGCGGAATTTTGAGGCTCATGTAGGAGAAGTGGAAGTTGAAACATTCGTCGTGGGAGCCAGTTCGACTGTTTTAGCTTCCTCCGTCACAGTCGGCAAAACTGAATCTACACTCTTGTTCGACGGCGAGACTGCACTCACAAGACTGGCTTTCTCCATAGTAGGCGAACTTGTGCTCTGCGAACCTGGAGGAGGTGGCGTGACACTCGAATTCGTCGTCTGCTGCGCCAATTTTGCTCGCCTGCTTGTGTAGTCACTCAAACTGAGCTTCTTGCGCGCTGGATTAGGAGTGACTGCGTTTGCCACGGCGGGAGAGAATGGCGAAGGAGCCGATGGTCCCGTGATAGGCGATTGTGCAACTGCATTGCTTGGAGGAGCTGTCGAGACAGGTTCCGGGGTTGCCAGAGGGGCCGCAGAAGGAGCCGAATTTGTTAGGTCGGACTTCTCAGGTATATCTGGCTTTTCAGCCATCTCTAGCCGCGTGTCGCCAGTTTTCTCCACTGTAGGTTCCGCAGTTTCCTTGGAGGCTGTCGGCGACGAGACAGTCTGCGTACTTGATTTCGTAGACGACCATGGCGGCGGTGGAGGCTGTATGGGAGGATGTGGAGTCCCTGAGGCCTCTATATCCGGCGCATCCGGCATTTCCTCAACCTTGGGAGAAGGTGGTCTTGGGGTGGACACCGCTACGGTGTCCAGCATTTCCACATCCTCGTTCTCATCTGCTATTGGGGTTGGCGTGGGTTCCTTGACTGGAGTAGTGACTTGCGGTTCTAATTCAGGTTTCGTTTCCGTGGAAATGTCCATAGCAGTCGTTTCCTCGACGGGAACGATAGACGCTTCAGGCGAAGCTTTCTTTGAAGTAACGTCTTGTAGAGCCGGTGGTGATCTGGCCTCAATCTTAACAGATGCAGACCTAGTGCGTTCCCTATGTAGCTTGTCTTCTTGTGCCTGCAGTAAAAGCTTGCGCTTGAAGGAAATGGGCGGCGGCCTCATCGTTCTCCCCTTTCGAGACACAGGAGACATTGCGCCAGGCTTGTCGTTGTCCGTCTGCGTCGAGCTGTCTACGTATTGCGGTTTTGGTTTTTGCGCAACACGTCCGTTGGACTTGAGTGAATTGCCAGACGTCTTGCGCGCGACGCCGTTGCTGTGTTCGCGACGGCTGCGTATCGAGGGCGAGGGTTCTGCAAGGCCTGGCTGTTTCTGCGCATCTGCATTAGCAATAAAAAGCGAAGGTCGCGAGAAGCGTCTTACGGAGGACGACAGGCCGGGTGTATTGAGCGTTGACCCGGCGCTGTTTCTCTTCCCCCGTTTGCTTTTATGCTGCTCGTCGTACTCGAGCTGCTCAAACAATCGCTCCTGCTGTTGTATCTTCCGCCTTTCACGTTCCGACATCTTCCCCGTGCCGTCGTCTACTGAGAGATGGGTTGCGGGAGTGATGTCGCGGCTGCTGCACTTGTGTGAGCCAGAAGTCGAACGACTGTCCATATTCTCCTCGTCATGTGCGTCGCGAAGAAACGCTTCGCTACCCGCCCGGCTGTTAGTGGCATGGCCAGTACTCAGAGGCGACACCTGGGCTTTCTTTGTCTTCCTGCCTTTGGTCGACTTTAGAGGATGTGGCGGTTCTGCGTAAATGGTCGCGTTTCGCCGAGCGCGGTCGAGTAGGCACTCGTAACCAGCTGTGGTGTTGCAAGCGCATCCGCCAAAGTTGGCGAGCACACAAGTTACCCATGGCTGTATCTTCTTGAAGCCCTCCTTCTTGATGTCGCCATTTGTAACGGCTTTTTCAAGGTGATGGCGGATTTCCGAGTCGATGTCCCAGCCGATGGTTAGTTCTTCGCCTGGCTCGATGTCGCGCGTCGCTAGGAAGCAGAAGTGGTAACCGCTTTCGGAACCCTGTGTCAGAATCTTCATCGTCATATTCGGTTTGCAGCTCCGTCTGGCATAGCGAAGCAAGGTGCCTTTTTCTCTTGTGTCGATGTAGATGGGTAGGTGGGGAGGGAAGAAGACGAAGGGTTCGGGGTGTTTCAAGAGATCCCAGCGGTTCGAGGGATCTTCTTTATAGTCCTGTTTCCTGCCAATGCAACCTTTCAGTTCACCGATGAAACCGCCGTCGGCAACCGGGCTTTCCACTATAAGATAGTGCCACTGCGGACGTAGACCATGTGCCACTATGTTTTCATCCATTCCGTGCCGCTTGGTGATGTTAGGTGCGTGTGAGGCCTCCATGTCTTCTATTGATTGCTCGATGCGCTGGATAGCAAGTCCGGGGCTTATACCTCCAGTGGCTTCGACCAGCGCGTCTCGGTCATTGCACCAGCTTCCGATTTCATTCGCCACTTTAAGATCGATGTAGGAGTTCACATCTGCCGGGGACGCCTCTGGCTGGCGGTAAAGGTTCATGAACTCGAGCGAGAATTCCTCGACTGGGCCGTCGGGCTCCGTAGGCGACTTGACGGGGCTGTTGCCATTATACATGACAGAGCCAGTCCGCTTGCGCGAGCCGGGAGCGAGCGCGGGCGCTTGGCTGACCACTGATCCCGACGATCGGTGGCTTGTCTTGGGACGCTTTGCCGGCGGAGGCTGATCTCGAGGGCTTCCACTCTTCCGTTCCGGGTTGTACTGCAGATCGTTGTTCGAATGGATGGGCCATCCGTTGGGTTGTACTGCCCCGAGAGGATCCTTGGGTCTCTTCTTCGAGGTTTTCGTCGTTGCCCTCGGCCTGCCTTTGCGCTCACCAGTGGTGTGCAGTTCACGGCGTGACCGTTGCTTGTCCACGGCGCTCTTCTTGTCGACGGGTCTTGGAAGGCAGTCTGTGCACAAGTGGACGTCCGGCACATGGACGGCTGACTCGTAGTAGCACACAATGTGTTGCCACGTGTCGCACTTCTCGCACAAGACGGTGTTGCCGTCATCGTCGGAAAAGCCGCATATGCACTTGATTGTCGACGACTCTTCTTCTTCGATGGGACCGTCGAGCGCCGGGGAGCCGTTGAGGAAGGTGGGAGGAGGAGCACTGCTGAAGAGGGCTCCGGAAGCCGGCTGAGGATCAGCGTGCGCCTGAATCGACGACACGTCTGTCATACTCCAGCCAGCGCGCTCAAGTAGTGTGTGTTCGGGTGTGGGTGGCTCAGGTTCTCGGTGCTTTGGATCGCATGACGACCAACACGCGACCGACCGGTACGGAGCTGTCGAAGGCGTCGCGAGACGAATCCGACGAGCGTTATCGACGAGCTGGGTGTGTTGCGGAGCGGGTTGAGCGGTTACCGCGGCCTGGTGGGCAGAGAGAAGAGGCTTTCGTGTCCGTTTGGGTGGTGGATGGCGGGCGGGAGGGGCGTGGTGGAGGGCACTTCGATGTCAGAAAACGAAGAGGGTCGATAGGCTTTCATTCGAAAGGTGTATTGAGATCGAGGCGGGTCGGGTCCGTGGATTGCGCGGCTGCTGATGAGGGTGAGGAGGTGGAATGGAGGCTCTGAGGCGTTGCAGGGCTGACTGAAGAGCCCAACAAAGGCGGCGCACACAATCAAAGAGCCGGAAGGGGGACCGAGGCGCTGCACAAGTCGGCACGACACGTCTTTCGCAGCGGCGACGGTGTCGTGGGTGGCAACAGTCAGATAATGAGTGGGTTGGTGTTGAAGAAGGAGACGATGGACCTGTACTTAGAAGAGCGCGCGAGAGTGCGGCGCAGGCTAGCTACATCGGGTTAGTGTTTTTTGGAGTAGATGTTTTCTCATAGAGCGCGCGACCTGGGCCTGCCGCCTCGGGCCATCCAAGCCATCGTCCTTGATGACGGACGGTGGTAGGAGAATGCACGGCCGTGCAGACCCGAGCTCTTCTAGAAGCATATCGTCGAGGCTCGAAGGCAAGAAGGAAAACATGAAAGGTTGGACTCGGGCTGATGAGACCTGTTGAATGGAAGAAACCTTGCAGACACGAGCCAATCAGACACGGCGACACGGACGGCCGGGGCAAAGCCGAAAGCAATCGTAAGCGCCGATCTAGTTCACCACAGGAACGTTGCCGTCGTCGTAATGCCGTCCGCACCGTCCGCACCGTCCGCACCGTATTGTAACCAGGCGCGCCGTGTATCGCAACCGCAAACAGAGACGGCCAACAGTCCCACGGGCGCCGCGGAGAGGACGACGGCGAACAGAGCTGCGCGGGGCGCGGTTGCAGGTATGTAGGTGCATGGTGTGTCTCGTCGGCCGCCGCTGCCTCTTGCATGCTGCACAGCCCACCACCGTGCCTTCCCCGAGACGATGATCTCAGCAGACCCCCGCACAAGCTGGCTCCGAACACTGTCCGACGCCCATGTAGAGGGAGTATTGAGGTCGGAGCCACTGCGCAATTTCCATGGTCCTCTTCTGCACAGTCGCATGCTGCAGCCTTTCGTCGGCGTCGCTTCTGGCTGCGCACAGCATGGCTGACGATGAGTTCAGCTCCGCGAAGGGATCACCCAGCATGGACCGACACGTGTCCTGAGCAGCCGTTCATGGCCAGGGCCTAACCATCCATCCGGGTGCGAGCAAACATGGCTGCACAGTGCAGCAGTGCCCGTCCTCTTTCCAGCCTCTGTAGACATCCCAAAATGCCCAAAATGCATACTGAAGGCTGCTGGCAGATCGGATCTAGATCAACTACACCGCGTAGACTACCCAGCGTCGATCCGGTCCCATCACTCCGTCTACGCCCCCTCTCGCCTCCAGACACCAAAGAGGAACACCAGAGCCCCAATATAAGCCTGCAATGCGTTCCTACCTGGCTATGTTGATGACCTTTTGAGCACCGTCTCTAGCGATTCCTATCTCCTCGAGAAGTGAAGGCCGGTAACCCAGAATTGAGACTTCTAAAGGGAGAACCAGGCCTACGGGGTGACGGTGGGGTGAAGACCACTAGTTTGTATCATGCACTGGAATAGTCCTAGAAGAGTTGTACTAGATCTACTTCCCACAGTAAGTACAAGCAGTATCCAGAATTGGGAGTTCTAAAGGTAGAACTGGCAGATGGATTTTGTACGAGGGTAGCATCATCGGACAATCCCGACATAGACAATGAAACCACTGTTTTCTCTCAAGGCTTCGGTCAGGAGTTCGTCGGGAACCTGCCATGTGTGAAACAGGCGATGAAAGCTCTTGAGCCAGGACTCGAATACGTCTGGGGAGCGAAGCTGCTGGGCAACGAGGCAGAGCGTGGGATTCCCCTGCGGTCCCAGTGTCCGTAAGCGACATAGCTGAGCGCAAGTAGTGTTGAGTGGTTCGATCAGGGCTTCGTTGTAGATGCAATCGCACGCAATGACCACGTCCATGCCTTGGCCATCGTCTAGACCTAGTACTGACGGCAAGTGGGCAATGGAATCAAGTTCCCAATCAAGCTCCAGTGTGTCGATGTTCGGAGATGACTGGGTGGATCCGTTTGCCAACTTCTTCTTCGACTTTTGCTTCGCATTATGTGCGAATACAGTTGATAGATTTTCAACAATGTTCTGCTTCAACATCCTGATCACGTAGTCTTGGTCTGTGGCAATGTACTTTTTGATCTTGGGTCCAAGAGAGAGCGCCACGATGCCAGACACGCCGGCGCCTAGCTCGATCGCAATCGAAGTAGGACCGAGGTATCCCGCTTCGGTGAGGAAGTTCCTCGAGGCTATGAAATCCGCGAACAGGGGCGTTACTGACCACACGACTACCTTCGTGTTAGTGAAGCAGGCCAGCTACGCGGAAATCAAGACGGCATCACCTGCGCCCGTGGTGCCTTGCTTGCGGTTCGAAGTCAGTAGGCCCCGGGACTGTCGAATGGTGAGATCCTTGTCCTGTACAGTGATGACGAGCTCCGATGCGTTCGAGTCGATGGCACCCAGTGGGAGAGACGGGATGGCTTGGGAAAACACGACAAAGGCTTCTGGGAGTGAACAGGCAGTCAGATACATCATACCAGAGAACAGCGGATGGCATGCGCAGTACCTTCCTCGGGGTCGACCATGGGTGCGCCTAACACAAGCTGAAGGTTGTCCATCGTCCCTTCCTAACCTGTCTTGGCGTGTGAGAGTCAAAGCTCCAGATGTGGACTGTTTGTGAAGAAGTCATCTGTAGTAGGGAGGCGGCAAAAACAAGCAAAATTAATCGATGCTTGGTGTGTGGAGACGGCTCCTGCAAGCGGGGCCTGGATGTGATCGATGTCAGAGTGCTGCGTCATTCTGTTCGCGGGCGACATCACACGTCGCCGCCAAGTTGAGGTCAAAGCTCCGACCATCTGGAGCATCCCAACAACACTCGCCGCCGCCTGCCACTCCAACATCAACTCCCGCTGGCAGCATCACCGTTCTCGCTGCTCCTCCTGCTAGCGCTCTCTGCCATTCCGCTGTCCATCTTCCTCTCGCCCTCCGCCCACAGCAGCATCACCACCGCCATCATGACGCAGGACCTCAAGAAGCTCATGCCCCAGGCGAGGTCCTTGGTCACCGGTCCCGTCACGACAGAAGTCCCCGGAGCCCAGAAGGTCGACGGCGAGACGGTTCCGCGCCGGAACGGCAAGACGCAGGATGCGCTCGCACTCGTGCCCTCGGACGACGTGAAGACGCTCTACGATGTGCTGCGCTACTCGTCGGCCAAGTTCGGAAATGCAAAGGCCGTGGGCTCGCGCAAGATCGTCGACATAATCGAGGAGACCAAGAAGATCAAGAAGATGATCGACGGCAAGGAGCAGGAGGTCGACAAGAAGTGGCAGTACTTTGAGCTCAGCCCGTACGAGTACAAGAGCTTCACCGAGTTCGAGAAGATATGCCTGGACGTCGGCGCGGCCCTGAAGCATCTGGGCTTCGCGCCCCACGACCGGATACACATATTCGCCGCCACAAGCATGCAGTGGCTGGCGTCGGCACACGGTGCGTAATGCCCCTCCTGCCATCCCCTGTATTCTGCTGACGTCAAATAGGTGCATGGTCGCAGTCGCTGGCCATCGTAACCGCATACGACACGCTGGGAGAGGAGGGTCTCCGCCACTCGATGCTGCAGACGAAGGCCAAGGTCATGTTCACGGACCCACATCTGCTGCCCAAGCTGGTGAAGCCGTTCAGCGACGCCAAGGACGTGTCCGTCGTCGTGTACAGCACCAAGGACAAGCCCAAGTTGGAGGACATCCAGAAGCTCACAGACGCCCACCCGCACCTCAAGGTAATCAGCTTCGACGAGCTGCTGGCGCTGGGCAGAGACAACCCTGCCGAGCCAGTGGCGCCTGCGCCGGAGGATCTTGCCTGCATCATGTACACCTCGGGATCAACAGGCACGCCCAAGGGTGTTCTCATCAAGCATAGCAACGTTGTTGCCGCCAGTAAGCTTACCCTGAAGAAGATTTCACAACACCGACTGACATTGTGTAGTTGCCGGTGTCGACGTCATTGTGGGCCGATATCTCGGCCCAGGCGACTCCCTCCTCACCTACCTCCCCGCTGCCCACATCCTCGAGCTCGTATTCGAAAATGCATGTCTCTACTGGGGTGGAACAATGGGTTACGGCACCATCAGGACCCTCTCCGACACATCGGTGCGCAACTGCAAGGGCGATATTCGGGAGCTCAAGCCTTCCGTGCTCGTGGGTGTGCCCCAAGTATGGGAGACGGTCAAGAAGGGCATCGTCAGCAAAGTCGAGGCAGGTGGTGGGCTCACCACCAAGATCTTCTGGGCTGCCATGGCCACCAAGCGTTTCCTGCTCAATGTTGGCCTTCCTGGAAGTGGCCTCCTTGATACGATTGTTTTTAACAAGGTCAAAGACGCGACTGGAGGACGCCTACGTATCTGCATGAACGGCGGTGGCCCAATTGCCAAGGAGACTCAGGGGTTCCTTTCCCTGGCCATCACACCTATGATCAGTGGCTACGGTCTCACCGAAACTACTGCTATGGGTGCATTGATGGATCCCTTGGCCTGGACCGACGCTGCGCTTGGCGAGACGCCTGGATGCATTGAGGTCAAGCTGGTCGATTTTGCTGACGCCGGGTACTTCTCCACCAACACCCCAGCCCAGGGTGAAATCTGGATCCGCGGAGGAGGTGTCACATCCGGTTACCTTGACATGGAGGAGGAGACCAAGGAGGCTTACACCGATGATGGATGGTTCAAGACCGGCGACATCGGCGAGTGGGACTCCAAGGGCCAACTTAGGATCATTGATCGCAAGAAGAATCTGGTAAAGACTCTCGCGGGTGAATACATTGCGCTCGAGAAGCTAGAGTCTGTATACCGATCCGCTCCCATCGTTGCCAACATCTGTGTCTACGCTGCGCAAGACCAGATGAAGCCTGTGGCCATTATCGTGCCTGCCGAGCCCGCGCTCAAGAAGCTCGCGGGTGAGATTGGCGTGCCAGGTGACTCTTTGGAGGAGCTGGCGCATAATGATAAACTCAACAGTGCAGTGCTGAAGCAGTTGCAGAGTGCAGGTCAGAAGGGCGGTCTCGCGGGCTTTGAGATTATTGCTGGTGTAGTCATGGCTGATGAAGAGTGGACGCCTCAGAATGTGAGTTTGTTGCACCTTGAACGAAGATTTCCAGGCTAACGGTAGACAGGGTATGACAACCGCAGCGCAGAAGCTCAACCGGAAACAGATCCTCGACCACTACCAAAAGGGCGTCGATAAGGCGTACGGCAAATAAACGCCTCGCACGTACCATACTCCTTTCTTATCTTCTCTTCACCAGTGGGGACGTAGTCAGCGGCGGCGTATGTCGGCGTTTGTCGGATTGTGGGCTACGATCAACCGAAGCAATACTGGAGGGCTTGAAGTACGCCTTTGTAGGGGGTGGATATTTGATACTTGGCTTGATTTGTGACATTAGTAGGGCCTGTATTAATGATATACATTTGGTTTTTATTGTGTAAAGACAGAAAAACATGGTGCGAACGAAGATGTGGCAGTGATGCATATGGTTAACAGCTCAGAAATATATCAAGCCATGTGGTGACGAACACCAAGACCAACGCAAGTCTGTACGTTTCAGTCCCTGATGTATCCTTATACGCATCGTTTCCTTCACACTGTCACTCACATTTTACTTCGCCGCCACAACTCATCTTTACGCCTGTTTTGTCGCATTTTATCTTCACTCGGATATATCTTTCTTCGTCAGAGATAGAGATGAATCTAGCATGTCCTGTATAGCCATCTTCATCTGAATATGGGCGCTCCACTGCATTGCAAATGATAACAATATGTTGAACAACTAACTGTATGGCATCGACGGATGTGGTCAAGGAGCTGTGGTCCAGTGTAAACGGAACGAGCAGCGCCATCCTGGGCGGGCCTTGTGTTGGTTAGTGTATATGTCGGGCTTGTGCGAAATCTGATGTACTAGAGTTGAGTAGACAGTGTGAAAGATGTGGTGTTAATAAGACCAGGTAGGATTTGGGAATGTTTTCAGTGGGGAATGTGCGTGGCTTTCGCGTCAAGTGTGTTGGCGCGCGTAAGAAAGAAGACTGACTCTGCGCTTGATGAATGAAGATTGTATACGCTTCGTCTATGAAGCAGTCTAGATCTTGGATGAAGAGACATCTTGGCAACGATATGTCTCTTAGATTTCTGCTGCACTGCCGCTTTTGTCTTTGTATCCTACGAGAAACTAAAACTCTGGTGCCCTCGGAACAAAACTTAAAAACCCTCCAAATACCATGTGTCCCCATCACTGTACCTGTTGCCATATGCCCCTTATGCCTCCTCCTCCTCCTCCCCCTCCTCCGGCGCTTCATCTGGACCCACCACCACTGCCTCCTCGTCCGCTGCCACGCTATCCCTCTTTGACCCAAAGCATCCCCTGTGCTGGAGCACACTGCACCATCCATCTTTCCATCCACCATGAACAGAACTCGGCCTTTAAAAAAGGTGTGGGATGTTATTCCCTAGGCGGGCTTCTTTGCCCCATTCATGAGACGGAGTTGAGGCATGCGGTGAAGAGTATGTGGACAGGGTGGCGGAGTGGGAATCCTTGGGTGGGATTCACGCCCATCAGTGACGAGGCTTGGGCAGATTAGTAAGTAGAGATCTAGTGCATTGGAAAGAAAAGGCTAGCTATTTCGTGGCTAAGTCTGTGGACCTGACTAGATGTGTAGTGCAGCTGAAGTAAATGAGAGAGAGAAAGTGGAGAAGCTGGAATGGGAGGAGCAGGAGAAGACGAGGGATAGAGACAGAACTAGGGATAGGAAAAGAGAAGAGGAATTTGCTGTCATGAATCATCCTAGGAATAGGAGTTGGCAGGATTGGGAGATTGGGAGGAGGTCGGGGAAGAAGATGAAGTGGTTTAGGAGGATGTGGCAATGACTACTATTGCCCTGTTTACGGTGAGTTGTGACTGGAGAAATGTAAGTGTAGTGCTCTGTATGGACTATGTAGCCGATTCAAAAGCTCAAAATTGATGTACGTAATCGAGATACTTTTGGAGATCTAGCAGATTGTGTTTTGGTCTTGGTGTATGAGCGGGCATAGTTGAGCGCAGTGATCATGGGTAGTATTATGTGTTACTCGACTTGTCAGGCAAAAAAAACAGTAATGATGAAACAAAATAAGGAAATGATAGGAGCGCAATGGTGCTATAATGAACAGTTCAAAGAAGACCAGAGCTGTAGAGGGATCCGCGAAAATAGTAATGATTAAAATCGTGTTAGTTGCATCGCTGAGTATCCATCATGTATGTTTTATGGCAGGCAGTCGCGTGGAGTAGAACTTCGGGGCCTCCTGTGTAGATGCCTTATCTCAACATTAATACCGGTATTACGATTTTTGTTCCTCTGCTCAAAGCTGCTACACCCCAAGACAGAGTTCTAGATCACTCCTTATGCGGTATCTGTGTTCGTATCTCAAGCCCTGATTACGCCTCTTTTGCTAGTATCGCACATGACTTAAGCCCTATTCGATCCAACTATTTTCTCCGCTCCGTGGTCATTGTAGATCGACTTTGCAATTGCTACTTAAGGACGCATGATGGCGTTCACCATGCTTTTTCCAAGTACCACACGTGCAGACTAAAGTGGCGAGGAAATATGGCTGGTTCAGTGAGCTCCTTAATGGTCAGATATCATGCAGTTTGTGTGTTGTCCCGTGCGATACAGTGTTCATTGATGCACATTTAGGCGCTGTATCCACAGTCCCGCTGTATACATAACCCACTGAGGGGCAGATTATTCGAACTGACCAATGAGATTGCCGTTCTCTAATTTTGCTTTTTGTATTCACTGGTATGGTCAGTGGCGATTCATTTTAACTATTAGACGTTCTAACGCAGTGGAGAGAAGTTGAATCTAGGCCATTGAACGACTTCTTGGTACGATAACCGACTACTTCAAAATGACTATTTGTTTTTCAATAGAATTACAGCAATAGGTCTCATATCTCAATCGGGCTTGGTGGAATTCGCCATTGCGATTGGTATTTCCCTCCGTCTCAGCTCTTCAGAGGTGGGCGTCGACAATGGTACCATACACATAACTACTGGTGAAGAAAGGCTGAGCATACATTCAACGAAGTGTATTAATAGGAATAGTCCCTGAGGGAGAAGGCCTGCAGATTCTGTCGAGTGCCGCCTTTGCATTGCCGAAAGCTTCTGTGTATGTTCAAGTACGCTAGGAGCAAAGACCAAATCGGATACGGGAAATATGCTTGGCAGTAGCTTCTCCAAGACCACGCATTTGCCTCTCCCACTGTCATCCACTTGTCCATCTCAGATTGGCCCGAATCTTGCTCCCCATATGTACAGCAAATGACCTCTAGATATGGGAGACAGCATGCAGGATGTGCGGAACAACCTGGTATGACATTTACGACACCTAGTCGACCACTCGTGCTCTCAGCTCCAAGGCCCTGGCTTGACTCAACAGTTGCCGCGGTTCATGCCAACCTTACGAGCTCTGTAACTGCATTCGGTATATCGCATCTTCCGCGATTACTTGCCGGCATATTGTCCGTGCCGCTGGCACCAGGCAACAGAGACCATCGAATGATTCTTTCTCGCTCTTCTGCATTCTCGTGTCATCTATCATGTAGACCCCACGTTCCTACAATAGACAGGGACTTGTATTAGCTCTGGTTATCCTTGAAACCATTTCTAGGCTTCCATAATCATTGCCTAACACGAAATACAACGCGAAGTATGCTTTGACCTCGATCTGAAGACCCCCACTCGTGGGGCTGGACGAATACTGCCAAATACGATGATAGCCGTTTTTGAGTCATCTATCAAGCTGGGCTTCAGGTCCAGGAACTTTGTAAGCCTGCGCCACGGCCGCAGTCAACTAGACAGGTATTGTTCCGTGTAGATGACTGTCTTCATGTCGATCCACTTCATGTAAATGAAGGCAGTATACTGGGTTCATGGTCTAGGCTTCTCATCAGTGTCCGATTTGGCTCGTATTATGTACATTGATACGATATTTACCCTAATTGGACTTAGTGAGCTGACGTCTTCCAGCTGGCACTGTCATCCATTGGTAGTCAGGGCCGAGTATCCAAAGGCCAAATACGACTAGCACAAGCCTCCATCTTTCTGGACGTCGTGGCATTCATCATGTAGCATCTGCCGAACTCCGAAAGGACTTAACACTATACCAGGTCAAAGGCGATGAGTTCGCCCATGCGCAAGATCCCCAGGCAACTCGGTGCGATGTCATCCTCTTTTCTCAAGATCTCCAGGATCCTAAGCCTAGTGGTCTTGCCCAGACTTCAAAAGGCTTGTTGCGATGTAAGCTTTCAGAAACCAAGGCGTCTGGCTACACCAACCTCCATGAACTCCTTATTAGAGAGGTCTACAAGTTATACAACCGAATCGTAGTTTTCAGAATATATGCAAAGGCGAGTTTCGGTTTCACCAGCGACCTGGTAGATTCGACTCCAGCTTCTGCATCAACCTGGGGACCGTGTGTCAACCTTGAAATATTACTGAAAATAGCTAGCTCTGAGACATATTCCAGGGTCCATTTATGGGATTTACGAAAGCGCCATCTCTAAATTCGTTACTATGTGGTAAACGTGGCTGACTGAGACTGAACTCCGGTCACTAGTCATAGTATTCAGCCTGGTGGCTATAGTGTAGGACGCCACATTCAAGAGCTCGGGATCCAGGATACACGTTTCTAGAAGATCGCATTTTAGCAACGATTTATCAATGCCCTAGGTCAGTCTTCTACGTTTTGGGGTCATAGCAATACTGGCCCTCTGCAAGTCTAATCGCCTGAGTCCCAAACGCTACGATCAACAGTTCATCGTCAGTTCTAACTTCTGCATAATGTTTATCCCATGTATAGAATTACTCAAAACATGCTTTAAGTGCGTCCATGAATGAACATGAGGGATTCTGTGCCGTCTAGGTGTGCCGCTAGGTGTGAAAATCTCGTGGTGGCTGCCTACTATTTTAGGTCAGCCTCGTATGCGGCTCATCTGAGTATGGCTGAAACGCCTCTCAAGATCTATCTTGCGTGGCACAATCTGAGCTTGTTATATCCACCTTCTTACTCAATGAGCCTAGGGACCATCACGAATACGCAGAGGCAGTCTCAGCTCCGGTCTGGTGGCGTGTAATGAGACGGCGATGAGCCTCCACTTGCTTCAATCAGCTTCCAATTCATGATGGAGCACTGACCAGAAGGCCGAGTCTCGTCCAAGAACGCTTTTTTGAAGGAAGGGCGGTTTGGCAAAGCTTAATGATAGCTTCTTCAGGCGTCTGATGGTGTGGGGGTGTCTCGTAGTCTGGCTAGCAACGTCCCGCTGAAGAGGGTGACCAGAATGCATATATAAATCGACAATATCCACGGCTACGGGAAAGATGCCTTCACATAACAATCGAAACTTCTTGGCCTCTGCGCCTTATGTGCTTTGCAAATTCTCCGAGCACAGTTGAGCTCTTTTGCCTATCTTCAGTCGCAATGCCAAACCGACTGATCAAATCCGGTCTCTTTCTTCTCTTGGCTAGCTCTACTCTTGCCGAGGGAGGTGGTGATAACAAATGGCTATCTCCAGTCTACCCACTCTACACTGCACCGTTACCCATCCCAAATGACATTTCCCCCAAGTTGTACGTCTCCAACATTCCGCTCAGACCCTCTCATATCTAATGTAGCTAAGCACTGTCCCCAACTCGGATGGCTCTTCTCTCGACTACTATGAGATTGATATCAAGCCGGTCGAGGTTCAAATCTACCCTGGTCTGAACAAAACCAAACTTGTTGGCTATGATGGTCAGGTCCCGGGGCCTACCTTCCGCATGCGCCAGGGACGTGAGGCTGTTGTCCGATTCGTTAATCATGGTGGGTGCTCTTAGTTGTACTCCCACTACACGAGTTCGTTTGACTGACACCATGGCTAGCCAATCGTGCTAACAGTGTCCATCTTCATGGGTCCTACAGCCGTGCTCCCTTCGATGGATGGGCTGACGATATCACCAAACCTGGCCAGTACAAGGACTACTACTACCCAAACAGACAGAATGCCCGCACCCTATGGTACCATGATCATGCCATCGATCACACCGCTGAGAGTAGGTCTTGTCTTTTGACCTCAAGTTAGGACTCTCATTAACAATATTTCAGATGCCTATTACGGGCAAGCTGGTTTCTATATCTTGTCTGATGCCCAGGAAGATGCTCTTGGTCTACCATCAGGCAAATACGACCTCCCTCTGTCAATTGCTGCCAAACGGTACGAAGCAGACGGTTCTCTCTGGGATCCCGAGGCCAACAAGGAGACAGTCAGCGTCTTCGGTGACGTAATCCACGTAAACGGAATTCCGTGGCCCTTTCACAATGTGGAACCTCGCAAGTACCGCCTTAGATTTCTGAATATTGGTATCAGTCGGTCCTACCAACTCTCCTTCGAGTCGAGCGATGCTGTTGGCACGCAAATTCCCTTCACTGTTTTCGCTTCCGATGCTGGATTGACCCTCAATCCTGTCCAAACCAACGACCTCTATATTTCAGTAGCTGAACGCTGGGAAGTCATCTTTGATTTCTCCAAGTATGCCGGAAAGAACATTACGATCAAGAACGCCCGCAAGGTCGCCGCCGATGACGATTTCGCTGCCACCAACCAAGTGATGAAGTTTGTTGTTGGTAACACCGTCTCAGACTCCTCCAACAATCTTCCCAATGGTCTTCCCCAGAACCTCCGGTCAGTCCCGTTCCCGCCAACTCATGCCCCAACAGAGTACAGATTCAAGTTCGAACGCAGTAATGGCCAATGGGAGATCAATGGTGCTGTTTGGTCTCAGGTCGATCAACGCATTCTTGCTAAGCCTCCGCGTGGTGCGGTTCAGAAATGGTCCCTCGAAAACTCTTCTGGTGGTTGGTCTCACCCGATTCACATTCACTTGGTCGATCTTCAGATTGTTTCGCGCTCTGGCGGCCGAGGTTCTGTAATGCCATACGAGAAAGTGGCACTCAAGGATGTTATGTGGTTGGATACCAACGAGAAGATTGAAGTCGTCGCGCGCTATGCTCCTTGGGATGGTGTCTACATGTTCCAGTAAGTCGACTCCCCACGTGTCACGCCCTCTTCCTTACATGCTCATGACTTCTCAGTTGCCACAATTTGATACACGAAGACCACGAGATGCTTGGTGCATTTAACGTCACTGCCCTCTCCGATCTCGGGTACCCCGAGACGACTCACTTCATCGACCCGATGGAGCCCCGGTACCGGGCCGTCGGCTTCTCTGAGTCAGACTTCCAAAGCCGCAGTGGTCCTTTCACGCAGAAAGCTATCACTGACAAGCTCAACTTCTTTATCGGCCTCAACGCTTACCAGAAGGTTGATGAGATTGAATCCGCCCTTGTCGATTACTGGAGCACTCATACTCCTGGTGCTGCTGCTACTTCTAGTAAGAATAGCGGCGGTGTTAGCAGCTCGGCAACTACGACTGCTCCGACAACGTTGAAGACTTTGACGACTTCTTCTAAGTCTGCCAATTCGACTACTTCGTCTAAAATCATTACTTAGGATCAGTAAAGGAATTAGAGCTAGATTATAATGTGAGGAATTACAAAGTTAATGTAGAGCAGCTTCTGATTGTTGTGAAGAGAGTTACGGGCATGGAGGGGGCAAGGTATTCGAGAGGGTAAAGACTAGGTGCGACGCTGTAGAAAACGAATCAATCTTAGCAGATATACACTGCTGTTCTCCTAAATTAGAACTAACTAAAGTTAAGGGATAGGTATGAATAGCAGAGAATTAAGTGTCTTTAATAGAGCTATTCTACTAAGTGGGTCTTAGGTAGCGAAAACGGATTAGAGGCAAAAAAAACCACCAAAAAACATCAAAAAAAACATCAAAAAAACATCAAAAACATACAACAGCAGGTATTCGCTAGTGGTCACCCACCTAACTACTAATCCGCCGGTACGATGCTTAAGTACAACTGAGCGAACGGGAAGTTCTGGTCTCATCGTCCTATGGTCGTATGTGATAGTTTTCTCCAACTATTGAATATATAAGGTGTTTTGCCAGAAGTGAAAGGTCCCCAACTCCATTTGTATTACGATATAATTAGCGTTACGTTTTCTAGACATTACATCTCTTCAAGTCAAATCGTTAATGCTAGGGGCTGTGGATGAGCAGTAATCGCTGTACTAATAGGTACGGTTTGTAGCACATTACCTACCCGACTCCTTTACTCTACAAATTCTGTATATAAGTATCATGTATTTATATACGATACTCTGTGTCCTCTTACAAGCCTTTCATTATTTACTTAAAGTTGAAACAGGCCGCCTACTTACTAACACAGCTACAGAGCAACCCGGTCCTAAGAGGCGGAACTCCGCACTCGCGCGAATTAGTATTTAGGATCGGTTTTAATTTCCGAACGCTTAGTCTCTACTTCCTAAGTAAGACTTGTATGTGTGTCATTTCGGCTGTAGCATTGTGTGCTAGTAGAGGTGTGCAAAAAGATGTAGAATGCGATAGTGCAACTTATATTATAAGCCTTGTAATTTCAACGGCTTACGTGTGTGTAACCTGATCTGTCTATAATATAATATACATATAATGCAGATGAACAGTATGCTGTATCTAAAAAGACAGCCTCTAAATACGCCAAGTTCCATACATGCGAATCATTAATATTGTAAACCTCTTACCCTCACGAAACCCTAAAACTTGTTGATCATCTCAATATCACTGCCTTGACTCTCTAGCTTCCTCGAGTGCCCCTTTGCAGCAAGTTTTCCGGGCACCATAGCTGGGAAGTAGTGTCCTGGATGGAAGATTGTCTGCGCAAGCACCGCGAACATAATCATGATTCCTTCAAGACCAATGAATTCTGGCTCACGGCGCATCATCTCACTACCCCAACCATCCGACAATTCGGGGATACGGTACACGCAACGGATGAAGATCGTGAAGTAAGCGATGAAGACACCGCTGGCGAAGAGGCGGAAGCGTCCGTCACTGATGATGTCCATGGCTTCAGGAGAAAGTATGGCCTTGCGGCGATAAGTACGGAAAGCATACTCGGCAACGAGGTAACCAAAGACGACGAGGACTGTGTAGATATTAGACACTAACATTGCTGAGAAATAATGTAAAACACTTACCAATGACTTGCCAGATGATACCAGCCAACATGAGATTCGTTCCAAGATCAATAGTGGCCTTGTCACTACCCATGGCCGCCAAAGCACCTCCCGCACTCTGCCCCACCAAACTCGTAAGATCGCACGCAATGAAAATGTACGTGTAAAAGATCGGCCTTAGTCGACTCCATGGCTCGCCGATATGAATAACAATATGTTTGAGCGTGAGGTAGATACCGGCAGCCAGGAATGAAGGAGCGAATATGAGGAGAACGACTTGGACTTGGAAGCCGGTATTGTCCCAGGGATTGTTGTTTATCATGAGACGGCCATAGTAGCCTCCGCATTCAGCGAGGCACCCTAATCCGACTCCGATCATATAGGTCCAGGTCTTATAGCGAATGCCTAGGCCGAGATGAATAAGAGCGCTGACACCGAAAAAGACCGCGAAAAAAGCATTCCAGCCTAGGGATGGAGTGTAGCCGTATATTGTTGCCTCCACTGGACATAGCGGGGTGACTTTATAACAAGGTGTAGGAGGAGACATGGTCGGAGGCTGTAAAGCAATCCGCTAGGTAGGAAAAGGTTGGTCAATTGATCAAAATGGCGGAAAAGAAGCTAGGGAACTAAATGAATGTAATCATGAAAATGGATGTAGGCGTGGAAGTGAATATAGAGGTGGAAAGTAAAGAAGTAGACAATTAAGAGCGGAACTGTAGGTGGTGATAATAAAAGAGGGAGGAGATCTGATGTCCTATTTCCTGATACACACCAGCCCGAAGTCCGTAGACACAGCCTGAGAAAGTCGCAACCTCCCAAGCCGGCCACTTGTACATCTTCCGATGTCGTACAAAAAACTCGCATTTCTGTCAAACATAGAGGCTAGAGATTACTATCAATAGTAGCCTGATTCACGTTATGCAATGATCGAGCAAACGCTCAATATTTATGTCAAAAAGGGAAATGTACGCAAGCGAGGCCGATAGTCAGCTCAGCCTCGGCCAGATCAACTCTTCGCGGACCTTGAGACTGCGGAATGGAGTAACGGGGCGGACTTTTCCTGACGAATAGGCGACCTTCTTATTGGTATGGGGTAGCGGAAATGCAGGCCTGTGCCGTAACGTAGACCGACCATAGTTTCTCGCTCATGCGGCGCGATGCCGAGGCCAAGTCGAGCCCTCGTTTTTCTCCATGTGGAAAATGAGACCGACTCTCTCGTGCGGCTTACTCTTGCGATAAATACTGGCGTGGGAGGCCTTAGGAGCCATTCCCGTCGGAGATGCTTCTTTGTATATAGCGTGGAGTGGAGTGGAGTTTTGGAGTCACCCAAGATCGAAACACGCTAATTCGATATAGATAGATCAGCGTCATCAGCACTAGGAAGGAAATCGTTCTCTCCCCACCACGCCGTTTTTCGCATTGTCTAATTGTATCATCGAACTATACACCATTACTATACAAAACCACCAGCTTCCGGACAAAATCGTTCGTTGATTCAAGAGAAATTCCAAAGTTACAAATATCTTTGAGTATACCAATCATACCACATGATCCAAACATTGCGCTACTCACATGGCAATGGGAACAGTTCCGTTATTACCTTGTTGATAGGTCCTGTATGGCACCCAGGGCATCGAAAGTACTATGAGAACACACAAAAGTATCAGCATCTCCGTTTTCAAAGCCATCCAGTACACTCTATGCTGTTCACACCATCTCCCACTCACTGAACATGAAACATCTTACCTTTGTTGCTCCCGGCAGATTCGACGCAGTTCCAGGATATTCCACACATTTCACCATCGCTTCTTTGGTCACATTGGCGGTGTGTTCAAGGACCAGTTGCTCGATGCATTGGCTCGAATTTATCACGTCGAGACACGCATATTCGTCTTTAGGACATCCATCCGGAGCACTCTGTTGTGCTGATACGTTTGCGACGGCGAGTACGAGACCCAAGGCGAGGTGATTGATACGAATTCGGTGAAGCATTCTTGGTATTCGATTGAATGGGTTTCGACCTTGTTTGCTGGGTTTGGGTTTTGCACAGGAGGTCGATGATAACACGGGAGGTGTGGATTTGTTCGGCGAAACGACCTAGAGTGAGTTGAACTGGACTGAATTGAACACTGGTGATGCCCCACCTCGAGACTAATGCCCCACACTATGTGTGATGATATAGCAATATATAGTTTGGTAAGATGGCCTTGAGTTCTCGATCACTATATGGAGTTATATTGACATCGACCAATAGCAACCTTGCCATCGTCGCCAAGGGGGCCCAAAGCGGTCGCCATTCAATTTACACTTCCCAATGTTTCGCGACTTTATCGGCAATAAACGATGTCGTCTGAACAGAAGACTTTCTCCGTTCTTTCTTGACATCTGCACTTTAAGTCATCTTCTGTGGTGTGAATCTGTTTTTCTCGTCGAAGCTAGGAAACGAAGAAACCAAGCAAGATGCAGTGGTCTATGCTCCTCGCTATGGCGCTCGCTATACCCAGCAGTGCTTTGGTGAGATTTCATTGCTCACAGCTTGTTACAGAAAGGCTTGATCCTTTAGTTACTCCAGGCTTGAACCCTTCACCTCATGTGCATCAAATCGTTGGTCAGACACCCCTTCCTTAACATTGTTCTATTGGCTAACCATTTCAGGCGGTGTATGTACCTGACGTATAAATTTCTTTATATAAGAGGCCTAACAACATCTCCAGGACTCATTCAACGTCACCATGCACCCCGAGAAAGATATGCCTGGCGAATCAACATGTACATCCTGCCAATTCACCGAGGACTTCTCAAACTACTGGACAGCGGTCATTTACTTCAAGGCTGCGAATGGAACCTACAAACGAGTTCCTAATGTCGGAAATAACCAGTTTAGGAATGCAAAGGGTGGCCTGACAGTGTATTACATGTCTGATGCGATCTACGACACGGAGCAAAAGTCGAAAGTCACGGCATTCAAACCAGTGGGTCATCCTTCTGATAATCACACTCTTCTTTCAGGATAATGAAGGGCCCTTGGAGTATTGACTAGGAATATAGGGATTTCGCATGTTCATTGGCGACATCAATGCCCGGACACTAGCAGAAGCCGCCCGTTTCCGCTACCTAACATACACCTGCCTCGACACCTTTGTAACCCGCTCTCCCGAAACAATCGCCTTTCCTACTCGCCCCTGCAAAGAAGGTATAATGACGACGCTCCGCTTCCCCACCTGCTGGAACGGGAAGGATCTGGATAGCCCAGATCATATGTCCCATATGTCGTACCCTTCCTTGGGTACGTTCGAGTCTGGTGGTCCTTGTCCAGCTTCACACCCTATCCGTACCCCACAAGTCATGTTCGAAGTCGTCTGGGACACACGAGAGTTTAATGAGCTTGAGTGGCCGAAGGATGGGAGTCAGCCTTTTGTGTGGAGTTTTGGAGATGCGACAGGGTATGGAAATCATGCGGATTATGTGTTTGGGTGGAAGGGCGATGCGTTGCAGAGAATTTTGGATACACCTTGTAAGTGCTCATATTCATAGTTCACGTGAAATCTAATGATTTCGGATCTAGGTCATTTCATGACAAATTGCTCTGTCGAGAGTAAGAGTCCGTTGCAGAGTGTGGATGATATGAATAAATGCACGCAGAAGGTGGCTGTAGACGAGTCTATTGATGGATGTAAGTAACTATTTGTTTTCCTTCTTTGTAACCAGTCTGTCGAGAAACAGCTCACTGACAAACATAGGGCTTCCGGAATTGCCTGGTGGCCATCAGGCACAATATGGACCAACTTCTGTATACTAGTTACGTAAGTAGAGATATGAACGTATTCTCTTCCAACGGTAGACGAGAGACATGTGGGGTAACAGAAAACATGGCTTCATATTCTCATCTATATAGTGGTTTTCCATGGTTCATAAATGCATATCAAGACTGGCCAGCTTTTACGGGCCTTTGGATCCCAATGTGCCGTAAAACTCCGTACCCCAATGAAATTGACTCTCGTTTCAACCTTAGCAATCTTCATATTCACCAGCGCTTTCAAAATCCATCACCATATCCACCCAATCACCCCCGCCGTACTGGCATTTACTGGGTCCTACTTTTTTGAATCCGTTCTTCTCGTACCACCCGACCAGCCTCTCCCTACAGATCAAGGCAATTCGCTTCGCCATGCCCGAATCCCGAATCCTCTGGGACCATCCCCTCAGCAAGACACCCCCCAAGCCCCTCTGGTGGAAATCAGGATGGACACATAGCGAATGCAGACACACAGTCTCGCCCTCCTCATCGTGACCTGTCGACGGACCCAGCTGGTACTTTGTGCGCCAGTCAGAGGGGAATGCCATGGAGTCGTCGGTCACGATGGGCGATTTGGACTTGGTGGCTATGATGTGGCCAATGAGAATACGCTTGCGGTCTGAAGCCATGGAGTCGACGCTGGGGAACTTTCGGGCTTTAACTAACGACGACACCGAGCCTGAGCAAGTGGCATAGGCAGAGGTAAAAATGCCGGTGCAGAGTTCGCCGCATGTCCGGAGGCGATATTCGATCTGGGTTGTTAGTGGGGGTTCGGAACTGTGCAACTCGGCTACCACCCAGGTTCTCTCGAAAAGTAAGATGCAGGGAAAAGAAACGAGTGGATTTCAAGGAGTGATTAACATTGGCGCTTGGCGGCAGTCGATCAGGTAACGACGGGTAACGACAGGAAACAGATAAATTGGGCTCGGGGCAAACGTAGCACAGCGATAACAATGGGCATGAACACATGAGAGGCAGGAGTACGAGTCTCACCTTTTCTCTCGAGGCCGCTTCGTTGGCGTCAAAGGCGGCATGCTATACTCGGTAAGTCAAAATAGCTTCGCTTCGTGGGTGAACGGCAGTACCTCGAGCCAGTCGCAGTCGTCGGCATCATCACGGTTGAGCAGCAGCGAATACGGGCGCAGATCAGCCAGCTTCTTGAAGCGGTCTTCCAGGAGGGTGGGTTTTCGGAAGAGAGACATTGGAGCAGGCGAGAGGTCTTCGGCTTTCTCGAGGGTGGGCATCGACTGTAGAGTTTTCTCGGCGAGCAGATCCCTGGGCATGGTGCTAGTGCGGTTACGGGTGGCCGTGAAAGCAAGCGATGCTCGACGTGTGTGGTGGTGCGTGCTGCGTGGTGTGTTGGTGGCCAGGGTGCGGGTGAGGATGCTCGCTTGGCTCAGTGTCGATCCTTCGGGTGGCTTGAGTAGGGCTAGACCGTGGATCGATCTTGCAGAATCACCATTTACCCAGATACAAAAGCACTACCGCATAGTCTCTTGCAACTGGTCTCGACTAGGCCCAGAGAAGTTTAGGGTATAATCGTCTAGAGGCCTATCAGATAGCCAGGATTGAGCTATGTGGGGCGTTGCCGTTAACCTTAAGCCTTCGTACAGATGCTAAGGCATATGAAAACGCCCCACATAGCTCAATCCTAGCTATCTGATAGGCCTCTAGACGATTATACCCTAAACTTCTCTGGGCCTAGTCGAGACCAGTTGCAAGAGACTATGCGGTATGTGCAAGAATGGTGAATAGCTGCACGTAATTAGGCGCACATATCGGCACGGGACGGACCAGCGCCATACCCCCAACACACACCGCACGGGCAAGGCAAGAGCGTTCGGCGGAGAGGGAAGGAGCATGACGCAAACGGCAGGCGTGGACGACGCAAACGGCAGGCGTGGGCGTCTGCAGTCGGTGCATGTCGTGCACGCGGAAAATAGGCGTCTGCGGAGAGAAGCGTATGTGTGTGTGTGTATACAGTGCCGCTGTTATTGTAGGGCACTGTACGGGGACTGTTATAGGGCACTGTACGGGGACTGTTATTGTAGGGGGACTGTACGGGGAGCGGCGTCGAGGGCCTGCAATGCGCTGCAGCTTCACCGCTCCACCAATTCCAGGCCGTCCAGGGCCGTTTCAGCATCCATACCCGGTCGCTATACGCCATACAGGTACATACACACAGCCAGCCCAACGTTTGCCCAGCATCCAGCCGTCTCGAGCTTAAGAGTTGGCGGCAGCACCGCGGACGAGAGAGCCCCGCGGCCCACATGCCCCCCTCCCTCTCCCCTCCAGCGCGAGCTTAGTAACGCCTTCCACCGGCTTCCACCCTCTGCAGGTACAGCAGGCACTGGGAGGCACAGGACCGCAGGCACACGCAGGCACAAAACAGGCACACGTCGGTGCAGTAACTGCGCCAGGCAACCACAGACGGCCGCCATAAACCATTCGGGACCTTGCACCCAGCCTTGCCCTCCAGCCCTCCACCCCACCACAATCACCTCGAGCCACTACCACGTACCACACCCTCCATTCCGCTTTCACAGTCACCTGCATCCCACGCAAGGAGCCCCAAGGAGCCCCGGAGCACCCCCCCAAGCCCACAGTGAGCCCTCCCGAAACCGTGCCTGTGCTACGACGGCTAACCGCCCTTTGCGCAGACACATCTGCTACCATGCCACGCGTCACCATATCCATCACGGCGCGCCAGCAGTCCGACGAGTCGGATCTGCTCACCATGGACCTGCCGCCCTCACTGACGCTCGAGGATCTGAAGGGTCTGATCGAGGCCGAGAAGGGCCATGCCTCGGCGTCACAGCACCTCTACCTGAACGGCAACATCCTCAGTGCACAGAAGCAGACGCTGGAGGAGGCGGGGATCAAGGACGGCGAGATGCTCGCCGTGCTCATCCGGCAGCCGGGAAACCCGAGCCAGCGGCAGCGCTCCGGTAGGCCCGGATACAGCGACCCAGAGTCGGTGCGACAGAACGTCTTGGGCAACCCCAATCTCCTGGCTAGCCTTAGACAGAAAAACCCCGTCCTCGCCGCCGCCGTCAACGACCCCAACCGCTGGCGACAGGCCCTGGACCAGATGAACAACCAAGAAGAAGAGCGCGAGCAGGAGCGCCAGCGCCAGATCGCCCTGCTGAACGACGACCCCTTCAACATCGAAGCCCAGCGCAAGATCGAGGATATGATCCGCCAGGAGCAGGTCATCAACAACCTGCACGAGGCCCTCGAAGACAATCCGGAGGGTAAGGTCTGCCTCCCAAGATACTTCACCACACACTAACACGCCCAGTCTTCGGCCGCGTCCACATGCTCTACGTCAACACTGAGGTCAACGGCGTGCCCGTGAAGGCGTTTGTGGACTCGGGCGCCCAGGCCACCATCATGTCTCCCGACTGCGCCGAGCGATGTGGCATAATGCGCCTCATGGACACACGCTACGGGGGCATTGCCAAGGGCGTCGGCACCGCCCGCATCCTGGGCCGCGTCCACTCTGCCGAGATCCAGGTCGGCGGCTTCATCATGAAGTGCGCCTTCACCGTCATGGAAGGCAAGGACGTGGAGCTGCTGTTCGGCCTGGACATGCTCAAGCGCTACCGAGCCAAGATCGACTTGGAGAAGAATGCGCTGTGCTTCGAGGGTATAGAAGTGCCGTTCCTGCCCGAGAACGAGATCCCCAAGGGCTTTGAGGAGACGGAGCCTACCGTGGAGGGTCCAAACGGCACTCAAATCGGTACCAAGTCAGGAGCCGTGAAGGCGCCTTCGGGCGGCAGTTCTAGTGTCGCCGTGGGTCCACCCCAGCAAGCCGGCTCCGCGTCTGCGTCCGCACAGCCCGAATCATCGTCTGCAAGCCAAGTACCCCAAGAAGACATCGACAATCTCATGGCTTTGGGTTTCTCACGTCAGGATTCAGTGCAAGCGCTACAGGCGACCAAAGGCGACGTCCAGCTCGCCGCCAGCCTGCTCTTCTCCCGGCAGTAGCGCGTCTTCCACATAAATGTCTCTTTTTATCTATGGGACTGGACATTTGCATATGATTGGCGAAACGGGATGGCATCCAGCACGGGCACGGATTTAATTTGATTTCCTGACTATCGACGGAATAGATTGCCATGCAGGATCGGGGTGGCTGATCTTCTTCTTTCCCATCTTGTAGCGACGAGACATAACGTTTGCATGATCTCATGATCTCATGAACAAAACAACAACATACTTAAGTACTTGAAGATAGCCCCCGCACAATCTTGTGCGTGTATAATCTAGCAGAGAACGATTTCATACATCTATAGGCGGCCAGACATGCTACTGTGCTCTGTCGGCGGGATAGACTTAGGTAGGACGATATCCAATTCAACCATTCCCATGTTTCCATTGCGCACATTCACTTCGTCACTCTTTCAGCCTGGTGTACGAGACACAACTGTAACAGGGAAACTTAGGATGGTACGGTCAAATGTACATGTACAGGTACGCGGTGAATACGACGTTGAGGGTGGGGCATGTGAGACATGGTCCTTCCTTGCTAGCTTGTCTTACATGTCTCTGATCAATCCGATAGTTCGAGGTCTGTGTGCATTGTTCTGGGGGCAACGTTGTTTGAGACAGCAATAGCTTGTGACCTGTCTGTACATCTTGTCATTTTGAGACAAGTGCCATCTGGATCTGGATTAGACGCTACTCGTTTGGTTCTCTATACATCTCGTTGGATTAGGATTCGAGATCCTCTTATTCACCATCGAACGTTCCTGGAGTTAGTTATTCTTACCTTCCGTCTCAGATTTGGCACGAGAGGTTTGGAGGCGAGGGGAATAAAGACATGATCATTCCTGGCATCAGGCTACTAGAAACGGCAATCGAGTCCGCACTATGTCATCTAGTAGTATATGATGTCGTGGGGATTCCCGTTCATTCCGTAAACCCCTTCATTTCCTCCTTTCTCGTTGCTGTTGCTGTTTCCGAGACGAGACATTCGGATACATGCCTGTCTGCATGTCTCGCCGCATCGAGCGGTCGACCCCTGCCCTTCTACTCCCATTCCATTTATCCACCTATCCACCAGTTTATCTGATCTTGTATAAGCAAGGCTTCAACGTTTTACCGTCCGCCTCGTCGTTGCCACCCTCGTCGGCAACAGCAATGAACTTCTTCCCCTTGATTCCCATCCTCAATTTGGCAGCACCTGCATCTCCCTCTTTCTTCGCGTTCTTGCCGCGCGTAGGTTGCGCGCCTTTGACAAATTGCATCTTGACAAACATCTTATTGCTCAAATCGATGGCATCCGACTGTCGTTCCGGCAGCGCATCGAGCACAAAGCCATGCTTCAGTAGCACAGAAACGAAAGAAGAAACATCCGTGCCTTCTTTCGCATCCTGTCCATCCACCGCTTCTGCGAGCTCCGTCTCATCATCCGAACCTTGGATACCCGCATCCTCCGGCTTATCAGCCTTCTTCTTCCCCTTCGGTTTCTTGTCCACCTTCCGTAAGCTCCCCACCGAATTAACCGGCGGCTGTCCCTTCTTGCCCTTCTCTACTCTGCCGAACCGTGACTTGATCTCAGAGATCCAGAGCTCGCCGCGCCATCGCAGTATCCGGTGCGCTTCGTCAATGAAGTCGAGCCAATTTGTTCCCATAAGCGCGAGGCAGAAGATGGCGACATCGACGGAGGAGTCGGGGAGCGGGAGCGAGGAGATGTCGGCAACGGTTACGAGGGGTGCGGAGGGACCAGAAGGTTTGGAGAGATCGAAGGAATTAAGGGTTATGTTTAGTGGTTTGAGGTGTGGCTGTAGACGGTAAGAGAGAGATGCGGTGCCGCAACCCAAATCAGCAATTGTGCTGTGTCCTTTGAAATTTCGGGGTAGAGGCTTGACAACTTTGGAGTCCCCAGAAGTAGATGCGGACTCGACTTCCTCGTTAGCATCAGATTTCCCCTTCTTATCTTTGCGCCTCTTGTCCTTCCTGGGATCTTTCGCGCGTGCTTTCCCCCGCGCGAGGATTGTGTCGACATAGTTGTCGACGGGGTTCTCAGGCCAAACTTCGACCTGTTGCGCGAAACCGCGGTGGTAATCTTCAAACATCGAGGGGTCTTCTTTAAAGATGGTAAGGGATTCGGCGGAGGGTTTGGTGTAAAGGGCTTCGTTTAAGTGTCGGAAACGCGCGCCAGCTAGCTTGAGGCGCATGGATTTCTGAAGGGGTGTGAGGCCGGCGGGCTCAGGCGGGAGAAGAGATACAGGAGCCGTGGCTGTAGATAGCTCATTCGTAGCTGTTTGGGGTTCTTGCTCGGATTTGTCGTCTTTCTTATCCTTCTTGCGCTTCTTCTTTTCGCGTTTGGACTCGGTGTCTTTAGGAGCGCTCGAATCACCAATTGATGCCTCAGCTCCCGCCTCTGTATCCTTCGGCTCAATCGCTGGCTTCTCAGAACCTTCCGCGGTGTCATCCGTGGCTTTATCACCCTTCCTCTTCCTCTTCCTCCCTGCCTTCTCCTGTGCGCCCTCGCCGGCTACCTCAGCCCCGTCCTTCGCCGCACTACTCTTCCCAGGCTTCTTCACATTCTTCCCCTCAACGATTTTCTCCCAGTACTCGCCCACATTATCTCCATCGATTTGCGCCTCCTGCTTCTGCTTCCTCTTTTTCGATTTCTTGCCTTCTTTCGATGGATCGTGAACCTTCGGTTTCTCGACCTGTGTTGCAATGCTCGTGGAAATATTCCAGCCGGGGACAGAAAACATGGCCGCGGTTTTGTGGGAGAGGTTTTGATCAGATGCGGCCTGGTAGAACTT
The DNA here is from genome assembly GCA_010093635.1 of Massarina eburnea CBS 473.64. NCBI lineage: Eukaryota > Fungi > Ascomycota > Dothideomycetes > Pleosporales > Massarinaceae > Massarina > Massarina eburnea. The sequence continues at coordinate 532,728 of MU006793.1, read as the reverse complement.
CCGAGATTTTTTTTGGCGGGGACGGGGGATTGTTTCTGCGGGCCGTTGATAAAAGTGGGGCTCCTGTCCGACGGCAGATGAGCATGAACTTCGCCGACACTTACTACGACCAATCTTACACCATTGAATCATGGAAGTTAGGGGCAAAAAGAAGAAGTTTAACAGTTATTTTCCTTCACACCTCTCTGTTGTTTACCGAGGTTCACCTGGAGTAACAACTCACATCTATACTCAATGCCTTACATATTAACATCTTTCATCTTTTCGCTATCATTTCATTATCAATTGCTTCAAAAAATGAAAACTCATTTCCAGCAAATGTTGAGCCTGCAAACTACCAACACCCACTCTCATACAAAACCTTCACCCGCCCCGTAATCTTCCCCTCCACCCTCTGCGCCACATACCCTTGTGCCTCTGTTCTCAGAAAAATACTATCCCTCACAATAGCACTACTCTCCGCCCATTTCCCCACCCAATAGTCATTCAGCAGCCAGTCTGTCCTCTGGCTCCCATTTCGAAGCCTAGTTTGGTGCATTAGCATCACTATTTCGCCTTCACTGCAGCAGCTCCGTGCAAGATCGACAGCGGCACTATTGGCAAGTTCTCCGCTCAGGTAACGGGTTGAGATCATAGTGGTGTTAGATCTTATCTGGATGTGTGGAGAGGCAGTGTAATAGAGGCTGAGCTGAAGCCGGAAGGCTGGGAAACCATGGTAGGGATGTGCCGTCAAGGGTGGTGGGACGGCAAGGGGATACTCGGGAGAAATCAGAGAAAGCGAATCGAAAGAGAGTTGTATAGAAGGCGGAATGCTCAGATTGATCTGTGGGTTAGGAACCGACAAACGGGACGTTTGAAGAGAATCATGTCCAGGGGTTGGCGTAGGAGTCGGAGAAGACGTGGACCAACCCATTGGTGCCCTAAACGCAGGCAGATATAGACGAGTGCTGACAAAGACGATGCTATGGAGTTGACAAAAGAGATTTGGGAAGTCGCGTGCTTAATTTATAAGATCTTGGAAATTCCATGCTCTTGAAATTCGTGTAGGTAGGTGTTTTTGTTACCATCCGCTTCACATTGTATAAGGATTCACTCGGCCGACCTTCTATTTATCCACTGCCTCTACTATTCAATAGAGCTGACTTACTCTAGTTGCGGATCTTGACGTGGCAGTTTATGTTTACAAATAAGAAATTCAGATAGAAATCCGATGTGTCTAGCTGTAGGAGAAAAGTCACAGAAAGTTGTTAATTACCATTGACTGACCCTTTCTGCTCACAGCGAATATTACCCCAGAGATCAGAGACCTTCAACTAAATACTTCCATCATTCTCCAGTTCATGCCAAAACTTCGCGGCATCTTTATCATAGAACACTCCAATCCATGGACACTGCCTCAGAAGATGTCTCACACGTGCCCAAGCCTGCAGCCCTGCGGACCCACGAGCCTCACCAACCATTCCAGCCAACCACATATGATCACTGGTATCCAAGACCGTCACGCATCCGACAAACAGTGTCCATAAAAAAAGCTTGTCATTACGGTCTGTCGCAAAAGCGTAGATTTGCAATGCGCTTCGAAGATGGCTGGCCAAAAGATCGTATCGAGCTTGGTTGTATCCGTACTCCTAAATTTCAGGGTATGAAGTCAGCGTATGTCACACATGCAATTCGAAAATAGAAATACGCACTGGCATAAGTGTTGTCATGACAGCAACTAGACTTAGGTGAGTTATTGAGTGGATCCATAGTTCGTGCGCGTCCGAGTGGAGAGAAACGTAACAGGTGATGAAGGCGTCCATATACGATTTCTGCGTACTCCGTAGGGGATATTCTGTTGCTTTCTTTTATGACATCAAGTCGTTTGGTCAATTGTGTAGTATCCAATAGGAAAATGAGAATTTGCCGATCGAGACCACGGTAGAGGTCGTTCCTATTCACTACTAACGCTGATGAGATCAAGGCCTGAGATCGATTCGACTCGCTCAAGGGTAACTCGTGCGGAGGGAAATGCATCAGTGTGCCATCTTGAAGAGCAAACTCAATGTCTAATCTATGAACATGGGGTGAGCTGGTACATCATTCATTATAGTGGCTAGGTATACGTACCTCCAAGGCTTCTGTGCTAGTACGACATTCTCCCTCGCCAGTTTAGCCAAGCCGCCGCGCAGTTGGATCATTCGACAAAGCCCTTTGAAGTGAACCCGACCGTTAGGCCGCTGGTGATGCATCATATGGTATATAGTTAGCATAGTGACAACAGCCATTGTCGTATCGCGGATAGCTTCGGGGCCCGAAAGACGCTCGTTGAGTGAATTGTGCACTAGAGACATGTGTTGCAGAGCTTCAGGAAACACTTTGATTTTCCCACCGAAACGGTCTGCAAAAGATGCTGATATGGCCATTGTGCAGTGGAAGTCTAAATGAAATTGGTATGAGTCTAAAATGGTGTTTATGACGCTTACAGGTTTTATCTTCAACAACATATTGAAACCATGCGTATTGGGACAGGTTGAGATCCGAGCACAATTCGGGTGGATAGATTATCTTCGACACGGTCCAAAACCCTAGACACCAATCAGTGAAGAACGTGGAAAGTGACGAGTTATAGTTGCACATTGATATAAAAGGCCTCTTAGGTCTTGACTCAGACATGCTGGAAACGAAGTCAGGCTGAGTTCATTCCAAAGCAGACGTTTCTGGCTCAAGACGTGCTTGCAGTCAAGCGCTTGAACTTCCTTCGTTGCTACCCAACTTCTTCCGTACCGCTCATCTGCTTGAAAGCATTCTTTTGTTTCGTACGTGTTGATGAGCGTCTTTCTTTTCGGTCGTGAGCGCCCTTTATTTCTCCCCTTCATTACATGGGATCGAATCAATCGCCGCTCCTTGTGACCTATGTTTATTTCGGTAATGAACTGAAGAGCCATTTCAGCACTAGGTAGGAACATGATATATAAGCCGACTCGGATGGTCTATTTGTCCGAAATAACCCACAAGGCCTCAAATAGAGGGAATCGAGCGCGCTTGGGCCAAAGATGAAGTCGAGTGTAGCTGTCAAGAACGCCTGATGTGAGCGACGTAAGGCCTACCTAGGTAAAAGTGCGCTTTACCATAAAGGGTTGCTAATATGTGATTGGCTTTTGGGGGAATAAGCCAATAATATCATGGCACTATGCTATAACGAGTGGGGGCCATACCTTGGTCTCCTCTGTAATAGGACCCTGGCAATGTCAGACAACTACTCAACTCTTTCTCCGGCGCTGATTTTAACAATGACGACTCCGCACGTATGTTATGTCCGGCCATTTCATTCCTTGTTATGCCTCCTATAAAACATGGCTGTCTCGCAATCAATCTCTGTCCTTCAATACTTCATGTCAACAGTACCCAATCTCGTATCGACTTTCTGTTGAAATCTCTATCTCCGTAACCGCATCAAAATGTCTTTGAAGAAAGTCTTCATCGAACAATACGCAAAACTTCCCGTATTAGTCGATTCATCGACCTGCCACGACAAAGTCTATATTGTCACTGGCAGTAACAACGGGCTGGGCCTGGAAACAGCTCGTCACTTGGTCCGTAGCTCAGCCTCTCGCATCATTCTCGCCGTTCGGAACGTCACTGCCGGAGAAAAAGCCAAAGCCGATATTGAGCGCACAACGGGCAAAAAGGGCGTAGTGGAAACATGAAAACTCGATCTCGCCTCTTTCACAAGTGTAAAAGAGTTTGCTGCTAGGGTAGACAAGCAGCTGGATAGACTCGATGGGTTGGTGGAGAATGCGGGTATCATGCTAGATACTTGGACTACTGCCGAGGGAGGAATGGAGACGGTAAGTTGGCTCCTAAAACTACTCCACAAAATTTCAATACTGACAGTTGTAGACTATGGTTGTCAATGTTATCAGCACTCTATTCCTCGGTGTTCTACTGATGCCCAAACTGGCTGATAGCGCGAAGAAATATAACATCACCCCTCGCATTGTCTTCCTTGTCAGCGCTCTAGGCTTCACGGCCGAAGCCCAGAAAGAGTTTGCCAAAGGCGGGAAATCCAACATCTTTGAAGGCCTCAACAACCCTAAAGAGCAAAACATGGACCAGCGGTAAGAGTCAACCTTCATACTCACAACTTAAACCTAAACACTGACCTACCCCAATAGATATTCCTTGACCAAGCTCGTGGAAATGTATGCAGTACGTGCCGTTGCCGAACAATTCCCTTTTAAAAAGACTCGTGTTATCATCAACATGAACGCGCCAGGTATATGCTCTACTGGTCTCGCCCGCGAAACTCGTACTCTTGTGCGGGCAGCACAGGGCGTGATTCGTATCGTGTTTGCTAGATCCGCCGAAGAAGGGAGTAGAACGACTATCCATGCGCTGGTTGAGCAGGAGCCCACCCACGGCAAGCACCTCTCCGGGTGCAAAATCAAAGAGTAAGTACTGTTCTACTGTTGAGCCTGATCGATTCTTGTGCTAATAACGCAATAGGCACTGGATACAGCCGTGGATGACGAACGAAGAAGGAAGACGCACACAGATGACGATATGGAGTGAGCTTGTCACTATAATGGAGGAAGCTCTCAGCCCGGTTGCACAGCGCCCATCTTATGATACCCCTTTAGGGCCCTCCACTTGTACTCAGAGCCTGACTTCATACGTATCAACACCTATCTTATCGCTTGGAACTAATGTCGTATCTATGCATGTTTTTCATTTCTACGTGAATGTCATATTCATTTCTCTACGTGGCTGAAGTTTCAACTGGCAACCTAACAAGCCAGTTCTCCCAAAACCTCACACCATCCAAACCTTGTTCACGACAAAGCGCACCGGACTCTTCCGCCATCTCGAGTTCTTCGGTGGCGACGCCGACACTCCAACCGAACCATTCTGCGGCTTCCTGCGCCGTGACTCCTCTTCCATACTGTTCCCAGTCCCATTGAGTGTCTGGCGCAGGTGCCTCCGTATGCAGCATCTCGAGCCAGACAAGCAAACTCGCAATTGTCTTCTCGTCAGTTCTATCACGTCCTTGGACGACTAAAAGACCGCTCTTGAACTGTCGAAGACGGACTGGGAGCTTGAGCTTGTCCCACATGCGGGCCGCTTTCTCAAAGTCTGCTGGGCTGACGAGTTCTACGCCGCCCCTTGCTCGGTTAAAGACGGCCCATAGGTCGACGAGTGTCATGATACCTCCTTCCTTCTTTAGTATGCCGCGAGTGTCGTCTGTGAGCCACTCGGCTAGGTTTCGTGATAGTTCAGAGACGTAGAGCGACTCCGACCCAGATCCAAGCATGTCTTTGGTTGTCACTAGGCCGAGTGCTGAGGCGGACTGGGAGGCTAAGGCGCTGGCCTCGGAGTTCCCATTGGTGCCTAGGTTGGCCTGCGATGCGAATTGCTCAGCAAGCGCGATGATCTCTTTCGCCGACGTCATCAAGGCTTCAAGGTCTTCGAACGAACTGCCGATCATGACTTCGTTGTTCTTCCTTTGCTCGAGCCCTCTTCGCTCAAGGCCAGCGATACCCACGACTTTATTGCGAGCCGGGTCCTGGGCCGTAGCATCTGTAGGCGTAGAGAAGCCATCGTCTGGAGTGCCGGATGCGGGGCGTGGTTTTGGGATGGGCGGCGCGCTTTGAAGCAGCCATTTCCTCTGCACCAGGGCATTCTTCAGTCTCTCGTAGAATATCTTCTCGCCCCCGCAGCGGAACGAGAACTTGATAGATTCGATAGCCATGTCTTTAAGAGGCGTGCTGAGCGACGGGCCGGGGGACTCGGCCCTCCCAATTTCCTGGGCAGCTTCTAGACGCTTGGAGACGGGAGACGGGAGCGCGCCGCCGCACATCTCACACGTCGTCAGTGAGGGATGGTTCTGAAATGTGCACCTCGGACACACCAGGCTGTTTGGGTTAGTGCCCGACTTGGATGGAGCAGACACGCTGGTCTCATCGTATTTTGGGGGGAGTTCGGGTGGCTGTCGGTTCGAGATGGCGGCGATGGCAGCCTTGACCACATGGATGAGTGGCGGCTTGATCCCGCACGCAAGACATGGCGGCAGCGGCGTTCGCACGTTCGCGGCCGCGGGATCGAAGTTGGACGGCACTGGGTTCGAGAACGAGCATATCGGACACACCCACGTTGCACTCACAGACGGCGCGGGTGCAGGCGCAGGCGCGGGACTACCGCTGCGGTCGGGGGTCGACGAGGACAGCTGTTTCAATGGCTTCGGGTAGAGGGTGATCTTGGGGGATGACTTGAGGAAGCCGGCGTAGAAGTCGTGGCGCTCGACATCCTTCAGATGGATGGCGACCGAGTTCCGGCGCGGCTCGCTGTGGTCCACGTAGCACGCGCGGTGCGAGGTCAAATAGGCCTGGCCGTTCTGGTACTGCGGAATCTTGAACTTGCTGGGCGGAGTGCATGTCAGCGGCGCAGAGGGTGTAGGGGCGCAACGTACCCCTCATACAGGCCTACGGCATCTTGCACAAATAGCAGCGTCTCTTCCGGCAGGAGCGACGGACGCAGCGCCGTCGTGAGGTCGAGCTGGTGGAGGAACATATAGGAGGTGCACCTCTCCACAGCTGCCCCCCTCAAGGTCCTAGATACTAGATACTAGAGAACTCACAGGCACCGGCGTCATTCGCGCGTCCAGATGCAGCACTAGCGCGTCTCGTCAAAGCTTGGCGGCGCCGTGTCCCAACCACATGCCGCCTCACCGCACCTCTCCACATCTCTTCCTCTTCCGACTCTCTCCACCGCACCACGTCAGAAACTCACTCCGAAGGTACATACAACAGCCCCGCGCCTTCCTCTCCCACTGCTTTTTTCACTTTGCACCTGCCGTAAAAATAGCTGCTGTAATACTCACCCGCAGTCTTGCCTGTCGTCTGCCGTCTGTCGCCCGTCGCCTGCCGCCCGCGATGGCGTTCCCGACCTCAACCGTGGCGTGGTCACAGAGCCCGCTGCAGCATCCCGCCTACAATTCTGTCGCCGCGCGCACAACGCTCCATCGGCCTGCGTCCGTCCAAGCTTCCGTAGGTTTCCCCCGCGCTGAGGGTTTGGTGCTTGCCTCGCTCAATCGTGCGCAGACAGAACCATCCCCGTCGCCTGAGAAGCCCAAGTCCTTTCCGTGGTCTGACGCCGTCCGCGAATACGTTGGCCGCGCTTTCGAATCGCAGAACGTCATCGAGAGCATCTCGAACGAGGAAATGACCATCAAGCTCAGGTCCGTGATCAGCTTCTTCGCGGAGCGCGGCCAGCTCGAGAGCGTCGACTGGCCGACACATCCCCTGCCGCAGGAAATCATCCGAGACGAGCGCGCGGCCAAAAGGGGCAAGGCCACCATGTCTTCCTCGAACGGCTTCACTAACTCAAAACTTGACTTCCCCCAAGCCAAGAAGCGCAAGCCGCAAGATGCCGACGAGCAGCAGGCCGGCGCTTCCATTCCACCCTGGCGCAAAGCTAACTTAGAAGCCCGCATCACGTACACCCCCGGGACCGAGAAGCGCCACAAGAAGAATGCTCTGTTGCGGGACCCCCCAAGTAAGTTTGATCCGACTGATCTCGAAAAGCGCAAGCAACGCTTCAACCTCGACAACAACGGCAATAACAAACCGGCTCCGCCCTGGGGATCCCCGCGCCAGGACTCTGACTCGGACATGAACACGGCGCTCTGTGTCGGCACAAACCAGAGCCTCGAGAAAAGCTACTTCCGTCTGACTGCGCCGCCCAAGCCCGAAACGGTGCGACCGCAGCACGTGCTCGAGAAGACGCTGCAGATGCTCACGCGGAAATGGAAAGAGGAGAAGAACTACGGCTACATCTGCAACCAGTTCAAATCACTGCGCCAAGATCTCACCGTGCAACACATCAAGAATGCCTTCACTGTGAAAGCTTACGAGCTACATGCGCGCATTGCACTGGAGAAGGGTGATTTGGGTGAGTACAACCAGTGTCAGACGCAGCTCAAGGAACTGTATGAGCAAAACCTGCCGGGCAATGCGGCCGAGTTCACCGCTTACCGTATTCTCTACATTGTATATACGTGCAACAAGGTCGACATGAACGACGTGTTGGCCGAATTAACTGCAGCAGACAAAGTACAGCCCTGGATTAAACACGCCCTCGACGTCCGTTCGTCGGTGGCTTGCGGCAACTACCATAAGTTCTTCCAGCTCTACCTCAACACTCCGAACATGGGCAGCTACTTGATAGACATGTTTGTCGAGCGTGAGCGACTCCATGCTCTCGCTAACATCTCCAAAGCGTACGTCAACCCCCCCTCAACAAAGCCCCACGCACTGACCGTTGGCAGATATATGACCGTTGCGCTCCGTTTCCTCACGGACGAGCTCAGCTTCGATAACGATGACGCCTGCTGTGAATTCTTGACCTCCATTGGCGCGCAGCATCTTCTCGACTCGAAGATAGACCAGACGGGCAACCGCCAAATTCGGATCAAGACCAGAGAAGGTGCCGCCCTGTTCGAAGGCCTCCGAAAGACCGCCTTTCGCGTAGTAGACATCAAAGGCCAGATATGAGACGTGCAACCAGTCGATTCGATTCGATTCGATTCCGATACTTTCTTCCTTCACCTCTTTATTTCCGACCCTTTCGCATCCTGTCTCCTGTTTTCCTTTCGATCCCCTGCGCCACTTTCCTACGTCACTAGCTTGCGCAGATGCTAGTAGAAAAAGCATGCCAAAACAACAATAATTACCCGGTATCACTTACAACGTTTCTCCGATGCCAATCGACCGGAATGCGGGGCACCCGCTTCAATGCAATAGTGGGCGAATGTTCTAGCATCTCCAATCCCAAACGTCGCGCGTCTCGAAATCTATTCTCGGCCACGATCCCCATTCGACATGAAGCCACTTTTTCCCCACGGTACGTCATCTCGGCTGTCATGGGCGAGACTGGAAACGATGGTTTAGAGCTGGGTCGGCGGGAGAGATTTGATGACAGATTCGGCGCTCGCACATGGTTGGTTCCTTTTCCATGATGAAACCTAGACAGGGCGGCGGAGAAATGAGCGGCACCACACGTGGGATTACGAAGACTGACGGCATTGCAACGCACATTCCCGGCAAGGCAAGTATTCATCTGTGAGGTTTGCTGGCGCTTTTCATCTCCGACCGACCGGCGCGCATAACGAAGGATTTATTCTGGCTTTTTTACATCAGATGTGTCAGCTGGGATTTGGACACGGCGTTTAGCATGGGCGGCAATGCGTAGTTTTGTTCACGTGGGCATGGTTCTTTGTGGTTTTCGTCGGCGGCGCCAGGAGATGCCCAATGGATGCGAAGAGATGGCATTGGTGGTCGCGACACGCTGGCCTAGACTGTGGCAACGGCGTTCCCTTTCCACATTGGGGAGGCACAGGCAGCGAGGATAGTCAATAAAAAGTTCACTGGTTTCACGTCGATTGCAGACCCGCGTCGCGCCTAAGGATCATGGTGGCTCGTGATGGTTCGTGATGGTTCGTGATGGTCGCCCCGTAGAAAGCCGCACGGAGCGAATGGCACTGTACCAAGAGCAACAATCGGAATAGCACTGGGTTGGGGAGGGGTCATTGGTAGATGGACTACGCCTGAAAACGTGCCTGTCTGCATGCATAGCTGCCTAGCTCGCTGATGATTAGGATTCTAGTAGTACCGGTAGATAGTGTTAGCAACTGATCTGCGCGAGGCGCCGGGGAGAGTCTCCACCGTTCGGCGGCCGCTTTTCAGACCAGTCTTCATTCCTGCCACCCACCTTCATTACTGCCTTTCCTGTTGTCTGTATGTGTGTGTGCGTGTGTGTGTCGTCACGCCCGGAATCCGCCCACAAAGAAAGACGCACTCAGCCTGCTTGCCGGGCCCTTGTCCGATCCGATCGCTGTATCACAGCCACGCCGCCGGCGGAAAAAGCAGCATCTGCCCAGCGGCCGCCGAAAGGGCTCCCTCCTTACTCACGCCTCATCTCGCGCCCCATATCAACACGCAGCCCTCCCGCATACGTACGTCTACGTCAGCCACGACTCCGTCCTCCACCTCCACCACCACCACCACCACTACACCGGCAGCGGCTGCAGCCCTACGAGAGAGACGACGAACTTGCGCACCACGCATCCACACCGGCGTCGCGCACGTCCCCTTCGCAAGCCGCAGTTCATTTTACGTCTCCACGGCCCAAGCACAGCACGCCAGCCGGCCGGTTTTGATCCTGGTCGCCGCACTTCACAGCGCATCCAAGCCAGACTCCCACCGCCGCCTCGAGTCTCCCAACCCTCCGTATACGTGACCAGTGCTTGCCCGCCGCCGCCGCAACATCGCGACATGATGAAGGTATGCGCCCGCGAGCCCACCCGTTCGCCCTCACCCCCTCGCTCCGCGCCGAGTCATGTCCGCGCACCAGTCGACTAACCTTCGTCACAGTTCCGACGGTCTATGAAGAGCGAGAAAGACACCCGCCCTCACCACATCTCCATCCCCCCCAAAGATGCCATCGCGATTGTGCCGCCCAAAAAGGTGAGTCGCTCCTTCCCGTGCTCCCACCGTACCCCGCCCGCCGGCTAACCTCGCTCCAAAGGTCATCAAGGCCCTCTACGACTACACGCACTCCTCCCCCGACCCCGGCTACCTGAGCTTCTCCCAGGGCGATTTCCTGCACGTGGTCGGCCGCGAGAACGACAGCGACTGGTACGAGGCCTGCAACCCGCTGCACGGCACGCGCGGCCTGGTGCCGGTAACATACTTCGAGCCCGTCGGCAAGACGGTACGCGACAGCGCTGGCTCCCACGGTTCCGTTCCCATGACCGCGCCCCACGACTCTGGATACCAGGAGCGTGGCATAATGAGCCCTGCCAGCACAGATGGCGGCACGCGCCCAGCTGGACGTGCGTCGGCACAGGCGGTAATGCCCGGTTCAGCGGGACTGGGCATGGCAGGCATGGGAGGCATGGCCGGTATGGGAGGCATGGCCGGCATGGCCGCGATGATGGCGGGCAAGGGCTCGGGCGCAATGGTCTACGGCATCGTCATCTACGACTTCAAGGCAGAGCGGCCCGACGAGTTAGAGGCCAAGGAAGGCGAGGCCATTATCGTCATTGCGCAATCAAACCCCGAGTGGTTCGTCGCGAAGCCCATCACGCGCCTCGGCGGGCCTGGCCTGATCCCCGTGTCGTTCATAGAGATACGCGACATGACTACGGGCAAGGCAGCAACCGATCCACAAGAGGCCGTGCGGCGGGCAGGAGTCCCCAAGGTCGAGGAGTGGAAGAAGATGGCGGCCGATTACAAGAACGGCAGCATTCCGCTCGGGAAGCTCGAGTCCAACTCGCAGCAGACGCTGCAGCAGGGCATGGAACGAATGAGCCTGAGCAGCAAAAGTCAGTCGGCCGGTCAAACGGGCTCGGTAAGTTTACCTAATCAGACTCACTCCGTATCTTCTAACCTGCTGTTACAGGTCCAGTCGCATTCCCGATCCGGGTCTATGGCTCAACGGCCACAATACGATTCTTCCGATTCGAACCTACTGGCGCCTATGAAGGCTACCGTACCACGGTACTGCTTCGCCGACGACATTTTCTGGTTCATTATCGAGTGCGAAATGTCGGACGGCCGGTACTGGGAGCTGCAGCGCCTGTACCAAGACTTTTATGATTTGCAGATTCAGCTAATCGCGACGTTTCCCACCGAAGCCGGTACCCACGGAGGCGAGCGCACCTTGCCATTCATGCCCGGTCCTGTCACATACGTCACCGACAACATCTCCAACGGACGTCGTGCGAATTTAGACGAGTACATCAAGAATTTGCTAAACTTGGGTCCGCACATTACTAATGGACAACTCGTTAAGAAGTTTTTTAAGCCACGACCAGGTGACTACGAAATAGATCCGGACGTCATCGCTCAAGAGGAATACCGTTTATCTGGGCAGTCCACGCATTCATCCAATCCGTCGCAGGATGCCTCGAGGCAATCGTCTGCTGACCAGTTGCAAGCCACCACCCCGCAGACTCCGTACTCGACAGGTTCGAACTTCCCAAGTCACCAGCGCGGGCCATCCTACAGCGGCCTTAACCCGTCATCTATGCAGCACGCGAGTCTTTCGGCGGCTTCCGCTTCTGCGCTCAAGATCAAAGTTTGGTTCGAGGAAGACAATTGTGTCGTCATACGTATGCCACCTTCGATGCGATACGGCGAGCTGCATGCGAAGTTGCGGGAGCGGCGAGACATGGAGAAACCCGAAGAAAGGGACGAGGAGATGTACGTCGAGTATCGGGATGAGGTGGAAGCTAAATACTACCCGATCGAGAACGACGAGGACCTTCAGATTGCAGTGGAGCGGAACCCAAAGTTGAACCTTTCGGTTTCTATTGCGAGATAAGGCAGTCCCACCTTGTCAATATTTTCTTCTTCCCGTGCTGGCTATCTTAAGCCGGATTACTTTTACCCTTTTTTTGCGAGTTTCGACACCCCGTTTTGCTTCTTCACGGCTATGTTCCGATACGACTTGGGGGCGTTCCAAAATGGAGAGTTGGATAGTGCGGGCATGTGGGCGTAACTGGGAGCATCACGGCGTACGACATTTTGTTCCCTAGGCACTTGGGGGTTTATTCGTTATTATCTGTTATTTAAGGGTGGAGACAGGTTGCTGTTAGGTTGCTTTAGTGTGGGGTAAGGTGGGGATGAGAAACATGATGGGGGTAAAGGTTCGATGGGGGAATCGAAAGGGAACATGAATCATGTAATGATGTCGGCTAGTGGGGAAGGACTTCGTATGTATACGAGTGAAGTCTTGCGGTGATGATAGTCAGAGTCAAGTTGCAGCTTCAATTATTGGAGCAAGGAGAGCTTTCATTCAATCTTACATCATTCCATCCCATGCGTCATGTCTCCTTCGTTTTTTTTTGGGGGGGGGGGAACTTCCCCGTTACGGTGGAGCGACAACTGTGTGATCAACGCGGGTACTAAGTCAGGTCCACACCTTCCTAACGCCTTCGTGTTATACTTTGTTAGGATAAGTCCTCGTTTCTCGAAACAGCTCACTACTCGGCTTTCCAAGCCGGTGAAACAAGAATATGACGATCGAGTCTACTTAGACCCTAGCAAATCGTGTTCGCTCCCCCACAACTACACTCCACATGCTCCGCTAGATTCAACACGACACCGAGACCACATGGCGTTCATCCGATGCTAACCATGGTATAATAGTAACGCGCTAAAGACCTCGGCGGTATCCTCCGATCTCGGCCTGGACAACCCACCATGGCGTAAGGGCTAAATAATTCGGTCAACGCCAATTGACTAGCTCGGGTAGCGTCGGGCATGTCTTGCTATCACATCCCCAATATGTATATGCGCGTCCTTCCTCGCGTGTATCGCGTATAAAGAAGAGTTCCAGCCCATCACCGCCTTCTGCTGAGAATTTGGGGTCATGTACAATTGAAATTCGAAAAATAAGAATATGAAAGGGGATTGCAAGCAGCACAGAAAGAGAGAATTTGGAAACCACCGGAGGAAGCTGCAATGAAGGAATTGAGGGAGTCCTTGACTGTGACTACACCATGGAACACCTCGCGCCTGGGACTGAGGGTTGGTGTGGATGCTATTGCGGCGGCTACATCGGGTGTGCTTGTTGCGCCGATCGTCACTATGATTGATAAGGGGATCATGGAGAATGCGAGTGGGAGAAGGACGTTGGGTGACAGCTTGAAGAGCAGTGCGCAGGAACTTGTGACGAAGCCGTGGAGGTTTGTGGGAAGTAAACCTTTTGCCTTGATCTTCGTAAGTCTTCCATATGTATCCCCCATCCTCGTTTGCTTCCAGGCAGTCGAACTTGATCTATGCTAACGGTGCAACGTACGCAGTGTCTATACTTGGGCACCTACTTCACCGCAAACTCCATCGACACCGCCTCCTCAACCATGAATAACAAGCCCGTTACCGAAACCACAGCCGGCACGCCCAAGTTCGTCGCCACATCCACCGCAAACCTCTCCCTCTGTCTCTACAAAGACAACCGCTTTACACAACTCTTCGGCTCTACCTCCTCATCTCGCCCCGTTCCGCTCCCTACCTTCGCGCTCTTCACCGTCCGCGATTGCCTCACCATCTTCGCCTCCTTCAACCTGCCGCACGTAATCGCTCCACAGCTAGAGCAGAAGATGGGCGACGAGGTCAAGAAGTATATCGGTGCGGCAAGCATGGCACAGTTCGTCACACCAGCGGCTGTGCAGATTGTCAGCACACCGTTGCACCTGCTAGGCCTGGATCTGTATAATCGACAGGGTGTGAGAGCCTTTGGTCAAAATGGCAGGGTCGCACGTGTTATGAGGGATTGGGTGAAGAGTGCCTTTGCGAGAATGGGGAGGATTGTGCCGGCTTTTGGCATTGGAGGTGTAGTTAACACGAAGGTCAGGGGGAACTTGATGGGGAGACTGTAGTAGCCGAATTGGAAGGAGTGTGGAAAGAGGTGGCATGGTTCTATGTTCATAATACAATGGGCTTCGGGTTTATAGCATACATCATGGCATTGCATACGACATTTGGTTTCAGTATGTTGCTCCTCTTCTCTCCTTTATCGCATATTCCCACGCTATCTTTGCCCCCACCTCTCGCCCCCTTACTTCTCTACACAAAAACGCACGGCCATTATTGAGCGAGATCACTTCGCGAAGACCTTGATTATTGATGAAAGGGTCACACACAACTCAGCTAGCAAGGCTTCATGACTCTGCAGGGGGGCTTTGTTCCGCACTGTCACACAGGGTGACTTCCTCTAGGCGCTTGCGGATGTTCAGCCCCAAGGTCGCACACACATACAGAGAGTCCAGAGCATCTCTCACCACAACTAGAACATCAGTAACCTGTCTAAAATCAAAGTACAACTGAAGCATTTGCCGAAGTTAGGTACGGTGTGAGAGGCGAGCAAAAGTAATGGATCACTTGGGAAATCTTGAATAATTGGGGACACGCAGGAAGTGAGCCCTTAAGTCATCATCTTAGCTGTGTAACCCTTGCGAACCCGTTCCCACCCGTAGGTTTTGTTGAGTTGCGCTACCTAGATATCACAGTATAACGTGGATAATGTTACCGATTGGTTTATATGCGCGAGAACGATGGTGCGCCTGGATTGAAGAGTCACGATCGAATGTGTCAACGCCCAGCAATGACTTCAAAGACGACTCAGAATATCGTACCTCATGAGCATGCTCATGACTCATGGTTTTCTATATAAAGTCGGGCCTTCTTCATGGAGAACGCTACTCTTCACAGAATACCAGCTTCTATCTACGACGATACTCGAACAGCTCGCCAACCATGACCGAACGTCCAAGCCGTATGCCCCCTGCCTCGAAGGAGAGGAGGGAATCTACCTCCATATCTGATTTTCGGTTGATAAAGACCGCTTTGGAAGAGACGGACGATGGACCTGTCACCAGTCCTATCTTCACGCGGCACCGTTTGGAAGGGTTCCGTCAGGACTACAAAGCACTCATCGACAAGGAAGGGGGCGAGAAAACTATGACGATACCTGGTTTGAGCTTCAAACCTGAGGATGCTGTAACAGTTACACTTCGTCAAGAGGTCAAGAAGTTTTTTGGATGGGCAAATAATAATGCCAAGGACGAATTGAAGGAGGGTGAAGAATTTCTTGTCAGAATCTTGAACTTCAAGGACGTTCACGGAAGGACAGCAACAATCACTCTTTATGAAAGGGACGACATCAAGATTGTCCACAAATCAACTGTGGAGTTGGTTGGATACGAACTAAACCCCAATCGTCACTATACTAGATACCCCCCGGCACTCACGGACTCGTCAGAAGTGTGGAAGATGAAAGACATGCAAGCGCACTGTCCACTCAGCATAGGAGTTGAGTTCCACGCTCTACATGGGCCCGAGAAACTTTATCCAACGCGGGAGCAATTGGCAAAGTCCATTGACAGCTGGACTGAAGAATGGGAGCAAAGCGATCTTCGTAAAGCATTGGTCGAGGCTCTCGAACCGAATGCTAAGAACATGCCTGAAGTCAAAAAGATTGTGTGTTTTGGTCTCGGATATCTGTTTCCCGATCTGGACCATTGTAGGGCCTATATACAACATCTCGCTGCCCGAGATATAGGGAAGATTCTCGAGAAGGGTCAAACGAAAGACAAGGCACACCCGCATGAAATCAAAATTTACGCTCAGGATCCACGCTATAGAGAGGTTTGCATTGGCCTTCTGGAAGAGCTCGGAATTACCACTGTCGACGCTTATTCTGCCGAGGGCATCCTTCTCATCGATGAACATACCTTCATTGTAGAGATAGCCGCTGGACCAGACTTCATGGAACCCGCCGTCGATATTGCATTTCCTAATGGCCCTGCTGGCTATCTGAGCAGAAAGGTGTCCGGAAATAAAGAACAGGCCCGTGACAAGGCGATTACCACAGGGCCCGTCTACGATGCTGCCTTGAACGAAGTCAGCGATCGTGTATGGAAGTACAGAGAAAGCTGTGCGCAGTTCCCTGCTGTCACCGACGCCAAACGATTCGGCTTCCCGCCGTCACGAATCACTCGAACACGGGAAATTATTGTACCGGATAATGCACCCCAATCTGGAGAAGATTCTATTCCGCACATAAATTATATCATTGAGACAGACGAGAATGGACAGGATGTGATGTCCAAGTTCGACACAGAGCTACTACTGAGGAGGAGTTTGTAATTGATGTGATCACGAGTTGAAAATATTGCACTGTGGGTCTCAGATTATAGATGAGATGGTGCTCTCACTGTCTTTACCTCAATGTGTATTTCTACAGACTGTTTGGATAGGTGTTTGGAGTTCTCCTTTTGACTGTTTCTATTGTATTCACAATCAGTTGCTCATTTACCACCCATAAAGACGAATCCACTCATTACTCCAAAGCTTTCCTCTTTTCGTCTTCATTCCTTATATGCTCACAACTGCACTAATACCTTTTAGTGAACTAGTAATCCCCTCTCGAATAATAGAGCTAACTTCTCAAGTTCCACAAAGTTGCTTTCATGTTTAGTCAAATTTCTTTGTCTGACCATTGTTCAAAATCGTGCTTCCGAGCAGGACAAAGAACCATCTCCGAAACACCGATCACGTTCATTTGACCGGATCATCTTCCTTTCAATTTCGAGAAGATTTGCTCGTTCTACAATAGTCTTGACGCGATTTGCCTATTCATCACCAAGGGTAACAAAGCAAAGACAAGCGCATGGTAGTTACCAAAATAGGAATAATGTGATCGCAAGTCTCTTAATAAAGGTTTTCTTATATTTAAACTTCCTTATTTTCTTTCTTTCTCTTCTTCTCATTCAACACCATCATGGACAGACAACTTCAGTCTACTTTAATACATCACCCTGTAACAACCATGCATTTCTACGCTCTTCTGGTTCTCGTCCCCGTAGCTCTCGGCTACGTGATTACTCCGGATAACCCAAATAAGCTCCCAAACCACAAGTTTGGCGTCTCCCACATTCACACCCGCCAAGTAGAGCCCGAAGCCGAACTCCAGCCAGCTAAGGGTGGGGCCAATCTGCCCTGGAGCACTCAGTCGAGAGGAAGATGGGGAAGATATAAGAGGGAAGCCGAGGCGGACGCTAGGGAGCCTTGGGGTACTGAGTCGAGAGGGAGGTGGGGATATAAGAGGGATGTCGAGGCTTAAGCTTGGAGATAGTGTTTCTGGGATGAAGGTGTGGCATACTATCAGGGGTATTGGTGAGTTTGAAAATGGCTGTAGATGAACTGTTTGATTACTAGACTTCTCATTACATAGATGGATGTTGGCTCCAAGCTTTGTATTCCTATTTCGAATCATTCCTACCGTGATAAGCTATCGTCGTCCTTTGGTATACAGAAACCCATATATTCCACATATCTTCCGCGCTTACTCATAGAAAGTACGGTGAAAGGTACGGTGAAAGGATGGTCTATGCGTTGCGCTATGGCCAACTCCGCTATCTCCGGTCACTATCATAGCTTCCCCAGAGCTCCCCCAGAGCTTCAGCGCTCACATCAAACACCAGCAGCTCACGTTCTACCAGACATCACTACCCAATATGAAGACCTCTACCCTACTTCCGCTGTGTGCTGCAGCGCTCGCTACAGCTGTACACGTGCCAAATGGCCAGCAGATCCCCCTCGAGCGTCCGCAGGTCGGCGTCGCGGACAGAGACGAGTACCTCATCGAGCTGGCGCCAGGCAACACGAGATGGATCACTGAAGACGACAAATGGGTGCTACGACGAGTATGTATCTCCTCTCCGGATCCCTTTCGGGCAGCTTTACAGCGAGGCTTGCTTGCGATGGCGTCATCGACGTAGACTCTAGCTAACAGGTGTGTAGGAAGGTATCAACTTCTTCGATATCACCGATACCCCAGAGCTCGGCCTCCTGAATCGCGATAAGATCGGTACCCAAAGCGTCAAGTTTCCGACAAAGACAGCGCATAAGAAGACGATCGCGCCGCTGCTCAAGGAGCTCGACAAGGGTAACATGCGCAAGCACCTAGAGAAATTTACGTCTTTCCACACGCGATACTACAAGTCACAGTATGGAGCCGAATCGTCGGCGTGGCTGTTGAGCCAGGTCAACGATACGCTGGCAAAGGCTGGTGCTCTGGACCACGGAAGCTCAGTGCAGGCTTTCCCTCACCCGTGGGGCCAGTCCTCTATCATCGCTACGATCCCGGGACGGAGCAATAAGACGGTCGTCATTGGCGCGCATCAGGACAGTATCAATCTGTTCCTCCCTTCGCTCCTCGCTGCGCCCGGTGCCGACGACGATGGAAGCGGAACTGTGACGATTCTCGAGGCTCTGCGCGTGCTGCTCAAGTCTAAGGATGTCATCAAGGGCAAGGCGGCCAACACGGTCGAGTTCCACTGGTACTCCGCCGAGGAGGGTGGTCTGCTCGGTTCGCAAGCCATCTTCCAGTCATACGAGAAGGCCGAGCGCGACGTCAAAGCCATGCTCCAGCAGGACATGACTGGCTACGTGCAAAAGACCATCGACGCAGGCGAGCCTGAGTCCGTGGGAGTCATCACCGACTACGTGGACCCCGGTCTGACCGAGTTCATCAAGACTGTCATCACGGAGTACTGCACCATCCCGTATATCCTCACCAAGTGCGGCTACGCTTGCTCAGATCACGCCAGCGCGTCCAAGGCGGGCTACCCGTCTGCGTTTGTTATTGAGTCAGACTTCAAGTACTCTGATAGCAAGATTCATACCACGGAGGATAAGATTGAGTATCTTAGCTTCGACCACATGTTGCAGCACGCTAGGTTGACGCTGGGTTTGGCTTACGAGCTTGCGTTTGCGAAGTTTGACTAGAGTCCTGTATGGGTCTTGTGGACCGTTTAGTATAGTTATGAGCGAGCGTTGAGCGCTCAACGTGTATACCTGATATCGTAATAGCGTAGCAATAGCAATGACTCACCATTCTTAACGGTAGACAGCAGCCCCTTCGGCAAGTTCAGTGGGCCAGCTTGCCCAGATCCACATCATGACGATTCCAGTCACCGAGGTCTGACTGCGCATGTTTCGCACGGCGGTGATGGATCGCTTCCGATTAGCTTATCGTATGCGCTAGTCTAGTTCGATGATGACAATGTAGCTTTATCTAAGATCCTCCGTGCCTCCCCCATCTCTCCGCTTCACTCTCTCCCCCTGAAACTCATCACTGCCCCAAGCTCCTGTACCTTGGTAGGGACTTGACCTATCTACTGTGCAGAGCTTCCCGAGTCCTTTCATTTCTACTCTAAACAGAGCAATTGCGATAATGGCCATCCATTCCCCCGATTCACCCCCCGCCCCGGTACAAGGCGCGCAACCCATCGACATTGAATCATGGACTGAGCAAGCAACTGCTGCGCTCACCACCGTGACCATCTCTGTGCCGGGCGATGTGCACGCTGCCTCCGCGACCGGCACCGTAAGCCTCGAGATTCCGCTTGATGAGGTCGCCACTCCAACCGCTAAGGCTGGCGGCAATGGACTCCCGGCTACTGCATCCGCAGCGGCCAAAGAAGGCGGGTATTACAAACGCAAGGAGCCGGTTCGCAGGGACAACTTGAACAGGCGTGAAGCGTCGCTCAAGGGCAAGGAGGGCAGTAAGCGGCGGATGAGGTGGGAGAATGGTACGCTTCTTCACCACATCCCCATCCTCAACACACACAGCTTTCCCATATCTACCTGATCAATTACGCCTGCACTACCCCCTTTATTCCGAGGCGTGATTGATTGACCCAGCCTCCAGACCGTCTCCTAAACAACCCCTACGCCGAGCCCCCGCAGCCACACGACTGGGAAGTCCGCCCTACGCACCCCGTCCACAACGTACCTTACTGCCTCGCATCGCTCTGGGACGCGGGTCTTAAGCGGCAATCCGCGGAGCGCAAGACGGCGGCCGTGAAAGCAAAAGCCGCAACCAAGACCACGGTGAAGAAGCCTACAGACCCGGGCATCGTGCCCAAGGAGCTGCGTGAGAAGCTCAAGCGCTCGCGCGGCGCGAAAGGCCTCCTTATGGATCTGGAGAGCGAGGTGCGCAAGTTCGTCGAGGACTGGGAGGAAAAGGAACGCAGGGATGGGGAGAGGGCAAGGGCAGACGGGCTGCCTGGTGACAGCGACTTGGACAGTGAGGACGACGAGATTGTATTCGTGGGGAGGAACGGGCAGATGAGAGATTTGCACTCGCCTCCGTCGTCGCCGATTGAGCAGGTCAAGCGCGAACTCATGCTATTTGAGACGCCTGAGGAAGACAACAGCGGCAGTTTTGGGAGATGGCTTGTTCACCATATCGGCGTCTACTATGGCCTCAAGACGTGGAGTGTGACTGTGGGGGATCCGGCGAGGCGTGAGGCGTATATTGGGTTGAAGGAGAGGGAGAAGAAGATGATGAGTGGTAGGGGCAAGCTTTGCGGGGGTTTGCCCAGGCCGCTTTATGGACTTGTTTGAGTCTGAGTGTGGGCCGAGAGGAGGATCGGGTATATAAAGGGTTGGTTCACGGTATCACATACATATTGGTCTTTGGTAGGGCATTTACATTGCGCGTATCTACATGTAGACTAGCAATCAACATACGGAATTGACAGTGATTTGTGCGAATTCTACATGAACCACTAATTCGAGCTTTTGACATGATACTATACGAACATCTGCCCTCTTAAGGGGTTGAACTAGTAAATGAGTGGATTCTATTTGACTTGATGACTACTACACTAAGGTAGGCGTAGGACTTTTATTCCCCAACGCCATGACAGGCACATGCATCCAGACTTGCACCAATCAATCCTTGGTCAGTCACCCCACACCAGGGAAGGCCTAAGCCAACATCCCCCTCATCTCGCTCCCCTCCCTCAACATCTCCTCTGCCGGTCCACTCCTCACTAGCTTCCCCTTCCCCAACACAACACAAAAGTCTGCGTTCTTGACAGCTTCCAGACGGTGAGCGATAGTGATGACAGTACTCTCCCTCATCTCCTCCCTCAACACGCTCTGAATCCTCTGCGCAGTCTCGAAATCAATGCTCGCAGTCGCCTCATCCATAATCAGCACGGGGCTCCTCCTCAGCATCGCCCTCGCCAGTCCGACCAACTGTCGCTGTCCCTGGCTCAGACCCTTGCCCCCGCCCTCGATGTTAGTAGTCAGTGTCCAGTTGTAGCTCGCTGGCGCGATTTTGGAAAGCACGGTCTCGCATGCGCCGTCGGAAAACTCGTCGAGGGGGTCGAGGTTCTTCCGCATGGAACCGGGGAAGAGGACGGGTTCTTGGGCCAGGAAGGTCACGCGGTTTCGGAGGGCTTGTTTATTCACGGTGGAGATGTCGACGCCGTCGATGAGGATGGTGCCGGTGGAAGGTGCAATCGTGGCGAGGAGGGAAAGCGCGAGGGTTGACTTTCCGGATCCGGTGCGGCCGATGACTGCGGTGTGCGATCCTGCTGGGATGCGGAGGGTGAGTCCTTCCAAAGCGGGATCGAGAGTAGGGGCGTAGCGGATTGTTACGTCATCGAAGACGACGTCGCCAGTGTAGGTTGGCCAATGGGCCGGCGGCTCTATGGAGCCCGGGTTCTCCTCCTCTAGGTCAAGCAGCTCAACTGCACGTTCGACGCTCGTAAAGTCCATTTCCAGCTGTCCGTAGAGCTTACATAGCTGTTCGGTGTGCATGACGAACTTGCTAGCAGTGATGAGCACGAAAGCGGTTAGACCGGGAGATATGCCGGTGTAGATTGCGATGAGAGCCATGATGAGGGTGGAAGAGGCCGATAGTGTGCTGAAGCGTAAAGAGAGCCAGGACTGCAGCGACCAGTAGAAGTGGTCATTCTTCTGGAAATTATCGACTACTTCGATGACGCGGGATTGGAAGCGTGGTTGAGCGGAGAAGGCTCGGACTGTTGTGAGGCCTTCGACCAAGGCGCCGAAGTTGGACATTAGGGGGGAGAGTGATACCATCTAAAAAATGTCAGTAATTCTCAACACAAGAAGCGTGGCTGTGGCTGCAGGGACTTACCTCTAACCGTCTAAGGGTTTGGGATGTTGGCAAGAAGAGCCTGAAATAATACACAAAGCCCGCACTCAGGACTAGCCCGAAGGCCAGGAAGGCCGGCGTAGACGACAAGATGATGACGATACTCGACACCCATCCAACAGCTTGCCAGATCGTTACAGTGATGATAAAGCTCAAGTGACCATCAATCGTGTTCATATCAGACGTAAGCCGGTTCATCAGTCGCCCTACAGGTGTGACGTCGTAGAAGCGGAATGTCGCGTGCGCGACTCTGCTAACAGCTTCTTTGAAGATGGACTTAGCAGCCTGGTATCCTGTCCCGAACATGATGAGGTACGTCAGCCAGTACAAGATAGATGATCCGACCACAAAAAAGAAGAATGTGATCAGCCATGGCACGACATCCTGTCCAGGAGGAGGGAGGAAGTGAAAGAGACCGCGCGAATGATCGTAGTCGTAACCTTCGCCCCAAGCTTTGATGAACCAAGTTTGTGCCACATCCACGAGACGGAAGAAGGCCATGACAATAATGGATATAAACCACCACTGTAAGGTACCAGCTTTGATGTAGCGCCAGTAGACTTGCAGTTTTACGCTTCCGGTGGCGCGGTGCTCGTCTTCGATGAACTTGTCGGGTATGGCTGCCGCTTGCTCTTCCTCGCGCTTCTTCGCCTCCTCTTCAGAGACCGATTCTTGGGTTTGCTGGCGCTTGAGAGCGTTCTCTTCTTCGGGGCGGGGTTCATGGATTGTGGCTTTGCCGTTTTCGAGCTCGACCCACTGCTTTGCAAAGCCATGGCAAAGCTCCGTGCGATGTGTGACGAGCACAGTCGTTCGGTCCTTGAGCAAAGGCCCGGCTAGAAGTTTGTGCACGATGAACTCCGCGGTTTGGTGATCCAGAGCTGACAATGGATCGTCAAGCATGATCACTTTGGCTTTGCTGTACACGGCCCGAGCTAGAGCGACTCTTGCTTTTTGCCCTCCGGAAAGGCCAATACCATTCTCGCCGATATTTGAGAGGTCGCCGTGCTTGAATTCGGCCATATCCGGTAAGAGGGCGCAGGCATCTAGAACTTGTCTGTAGCGGGCCTCTTCATATGGATACGAGAAGAGGATATTGTCGCGAATGTTCATGCTCTGAAGCCATGGTGTTTGCGCGCAGTATCCGATGACCTCCTCAGGTCGGATAAAATCACCTGCAGTCTTGTCCAGTTCGCCTAAAAGGGCTTGTAGAAGCGCAGTCTTTCCCGAAGCCACTTCTCCGTATACCACAGTAAGACCTAGCGGAAAGGAAAGTGTTATATCTTCCAGGACGTTCTTTTCCACCCCGGGCCAAGCAAAAGACACCTGGGTCAAGCGAATCTCAGCGGTGCCCTCTGGAACTGCATCTGTCTGCTCCTTATCCGGTTCTTGCATGAACGCCTCAATACGATTCATTGCAACGTAGGCATTGAGCAGAGTCGTGACAATCTGAGGCAATGATCGGAGGTAGGAGTCTAGTAAATTGAATAGATCGATAGCCGGGAAGATCAAGTCGACGCGTAGCGATTGCCCAGAAAGCTTCGTAAAAGCGTAGAAAGCCACCGCTGGGAATAAGCCCGAGCCAAACTTCAAGATGAAAGTAAGTGATGTGTTGAACAGCATCTGAATAATACGTAGGTTGAGTTCTTTTTGGCGGGATTCGAGGATGCCTTTGAGCCACGCGTCTGCAGTTGTGTTAGTTACCATGCCACAGTATCCCGCCGGTCGTTGATATGATGTACGTACCCTGCCAACCATACCACCTCAGATGACGTATGCTTTCAATGAATTGATTGACTCTCTGCAGCTTCTCATCCGTCGCAACCCTTCTCTTCCTCTCGAAATATACCTCCCATCTCGCAATTGCAACATTGATAATTTGCGTGGCGACCAAAGCAAGCACACCAAGTAAGCATGACCACCCCAACATACGCCAAATCAATAGCGTAGCAAGAATAACACCTATAGGTTTGGTGATGATATCAGCGAACTCCCAGAAGCGTTGGGAAACTTCATAAACGTCGTTCCGCATCAAGTTCAAGATTTTCCCCATAGATGCAGGTTCATCGGCCTTCTTTTCTTCGGCTTTCTTCTGGGTAAATAATGAGCGAATGCGCGAAAAGAAGTCGAACAAAGCACGTTTGAACCACCCAGACTGGATTTTGCCCGCTTTGGTCGCGCCGTTGGCTTCATTCGCTCCCCCATTTGTATGTCCATTAGTGCTTTCGGTCGTTTCGCTGCTAGCTTGTTCTCCAGTTGAGTCTTGCTTGGCACCAAGAATCTTCCTATTCAATGTCTTTTCGTAGAGCATTGTGATCATCTCGCCACGTGATCGCTCGTAAGCTCTTCGCTGATACCACAAGGTGAAGACGTTGGACTGCGCAGAGACCAGCCTTAGTAGGACGGCGATTACTGCATATGTAATTGTAGCGGCCCGAGGAGAGCCAGAATCATTCATCGAGGCGAGGAACTTTTGAAGTAGGACAGGCGTCAGTAGTGCTGCAATCATTAGCATAGCCCTCAAGAGGAGAGGAGTTATGAGACATACTCATGGCAAGTTGGAGCAAGCCCAGACCCGTCGTTCGCACTAGATCCATCCCGTTCGCTACTAGCAATCTCTTCGTCACCGATCCCTCCAGAACGCGGAAAGCACTGTGAAGGCGTGCATGCTTAAACTCCCAACCCAAATCCCAGACGTCTTCGTCATTAACCTTTCTCGTCGAGCCCTTTTTTATCAAGGGTGCCATCCACGAGACGCTCATGTATTGCCATGGAGTTAAGCTGTCTTCTGGAGTTCGAAGCTTGGCCGTGGGAGCAGTGAAAGCCGGGCTAATGTCATCGGACGGCAGTTCCGGATCGCGTAGAGGCATATTCAAGATGACGAAGACGCTCAAAAGGGCCGTGACAGCCGAAAGACCCATGGGAACATCTTTGACGGTCAATGGAGGTGGAGTGTGTGAAAGCACGATGAGCTGCTCTGTGAACAGCCCAAAGTAGATTAGCAATAGAGACAGTGGTGCTGCCCTTGGTTTCTCTAGGATAACGATAGCAATAGCAATTACCTAGGTCTGTTAGCAAAAACCAGATAGAATCGGCATGCATTCTTACCCAAGCAACTGAAGGAAAGACCGAATTGAGATGAATCTTTGGCACAAACATGGAGATAATCTGCAATGTGAGCCCAGCCATAGAAACCAGTAGCAATCCCAAAGTAGCCGTTATTGGCCGGCAGGAAAAGGCTGACGCGAGCTCGGTTGGTTCTTCTTTGTCCTCTTTGATGAAAGGCTTCGTCCATGATGGGCGAGATGTACTGAAGAGCCGAAGTGCATATCTGAGCAGTACTATAGCTCCCAGTATTGCGGGAAAACTTGTGATGAACGGGATGAAACAGGGAGAGAAGCGTGCAGTCCGATGGTTCTACTCAAAATGTCAACTATAGATCATATCTCAACGCGCTGAAATGCATACCCAAATTTCATGGCACGTCTGCAACGGCAGCATGCGCATATCCGGCGCAACACCTAAGGGAACTTGAGAGGACGCCATGGTTTGCGGTGGCGCTGCGCAACCAGCAATGGCTTATCTCAACAAGATTTCTTTCCGCCGCTGCCCCAACTGAACGAGCTTGAAGTCGACAGTTGATTTCATATATGGCTTCAGAAGGACTCTAGGCGCCAGCGACGTCGGAAATGGATGGGAGTCGAGCGGGCGGTGAGTGGAATGCAAGGGTTCCCGTCTCGGTAAACGAAAGAAACAACGCTAGTGAGGTTAGGGTAAGCACGAACTGCTCCACCACGACTTCAAACACGTCACATCCAGAAAGTCACAAACGTCAACACCTGCGTTCTTACCACCTGCGTACTTGAGACGGTTTCCAAAGGTTGTAATACATCCTAGGCTGTTCATTTCGTTGCGATCCTTGAAACTACTCAGCTGGCATCATGTGCGCGCTTCCGGCAAGCAGCCACAACGACATCGTCAATACGTAGGACATAGATATGGCAGGCTGCTTCTAAACATCACACACCAAGATTCCCCATCCAACAGATCTGGCTCTGAACGTTTCACAACATCGGCGAATGAAGTGGATTTTAGTGCGCGATCTGACGCGTCCCAGTCACACAGCAAGAATGGGTCCGGCCCATTCACCAACATCGAGACCGAGTCTGATTAGATTCATGTAAGTTGGTTGATATTCTACCGGGAAATCCCGGCGACACTATTAGCATAAACTTGCAAGTTATTAGTCTGCGAAATGATCACGAGTACGCCAAAGCCCCGTATAGATTATGTTGACGAAATCAGCAGTGCACATGTCCTACCAATCGTGTTAAAAATGCCGAATATCATAAACTCCAGCGACTACCTCTATTACTAACGGAGGATTTACAGGCATAGGTGATGAGTCTCTATACTCGGAAATCAAAAATAACGGAGAAAGAAACCCCTACCTTATGGGCCTTTTCAGTATACGCGTTCTCTTGATTATGCGATTAGAGCCTCAACGTTCTATTCGGGTTAATGTTCGGTACGAGATAGTCAGCGTAGCTCAAGAGCCAATCATCGCTAGGTTGGCGACTACATTGTGAATAGCACGAGTCGATCATATCCGTTCGTCTTAGTTTCCACTTCTCGTAGTCAATTTTCGGTTCCGATGCGTCCACCCAGGCATAAGCACTTATCAGTATTATCATCGTGTATGAACAAATGTTCCACCACATATCTAGCTGACTTTAAGGGTAGCGAAGCGACCGTGCCGTATGCCACAGCGGACTTAGCGGCTTTAATGCGTTTTCTATACCCGGTCTTCCCACCGCGAAGTATATACAGGAAATGATTGGTTCGCGAGGGCGTCCAACAGGTCTTAAATTATGGAAGCCGTGGCTCTGGCCCAATCAGTACATATTGCGTCCGCAGGGCACAGTCGACATGCTCTACACGGCTTTAGCCTCCCCATGTATAAGTAGAGATCCGCACCGCTCCTACTGGATAATCTGCCAAAGTCTTGCAGCAAGCTTTCTAACGTCAATCTTTTCTCTACACACTGCATTTATACATTTACCATGGCAGATAAGACCATCGTACTCATCACCGGCGGTAACACTGGGATTGGCTATGAGAGCGTGAAAGCTCTCTATGCGTCTCCAAACGCACACACGATTCTCATGGGCAGTCGTTCCCTCGAAAAGGCGCGGGAAGCGATCAAGACAATCGAGTCTGAGATTCCAAAATCGAAGTCTGAAATCATACCTCTCCAGATCGACATCGAAGATGATACTTCCATCGATAACTGCTACAAAGAAGTCGAGTCCAAATACGGCAAAGTCGACCAACTCGTCAACAATGCAGGTATATTACTACCTCACACCATCCCAACACCTAAAGCTAAATTAGATCGTAGGCGGCTCCTTTGACACCGTTATGTCCGCCAAGCCCGGCGCCGCCGGCATCCGTGAAGCCTGGAACCACACCTACTCCCTAAACGTATTTTCGACCGAAGTCTTCACTCAAGCTTTCGCTCCTCTCCTCCTCAAGTCCTCCCAGCCACGCCTGCTCTTTGTAACCTCCGGGCTCTCTTCCCTGACCCTGTCCGCCAGTGGCCAACGCACCGCCCTCGCACAACCGATTCCCAAAGGCTGGCCTAAGTCAACTGTTTCTAGTATGATTGCGTACCGCAGTTCTAAAGCTGCACTGAATATGCAGATGCTAGAGTGGGCAAAGAATTTCCAGGAGGATGGCGTGAAGGTGTTTTGCATCAGTCCAGGATTTTTGGCGACAGGTCTTGCAGGGATTGGGAAGAAGAAGATGAAAGAGATGGGGGCTGGTGATCCAAGCGTAGGAGGTACTTTTATCAAGGATGTGGTCGAGGGGAAGCGGGATGAAGATAGCGGAAAGGTTATCCACCGTGGCGGATTGCAGCCTTGGTGAGATGCGAGTTAGATAGGGAGAGAGGATTACTTATTGGAAGGTGTCAAAGTAGCACAGATAACTGTCGTCTATTTAAATGGAAGTCGCAGGGATTCAGGGGTTTGGCCCGATGTTGGAGCAGATGTTTCAACAGTGCAGCAAAATCTAGCAATCCGGCCATTGAAATATTCTCAATTGTATACAAACCTTTACTTTAAGGTTGCGTGTTCCCCCCTTTCAAACCTGGGTGTGTTCTATCCTGGCTTAGAATCGTTCAACGTCCCCATGACTGGTTGGTAACCACACTTCGCCCTCTTTCCTATTGAGCATATCGGAGTACTAATGGGCGCAACATTATACGCTGTGTTCTCTATAAAACAAGCCAAGGAATAGATCTTGCCAGTATGCTTGAGGAAAGGTATCAATCAGTTGGGTCTTTGTGCACTGGATAAAGGCAGTCTGAACGGGGAGAAAGAGGCAAATTACTAGGCCCAATGCAAACTAGCGTGTATCCGATGGTGTGATTTCACCAACATGACCATGACCATCACCATCACTACCATTGTCGGGGCCATTAAAAAAGCGATAGAAGCAGCAGCAGGTCCATGGTATAAAAATCGGAGAAACACTGTCCTGTGACTGCCAAAAATCGAAAATCCCGCCCGACAATCTTGCTTGTGCTCCTGCATCAAGGACTCGTAGATAGGACCAAAAACACAGCAAAAAGAATTTTTCCGACACCGGGAATCGAACCCGGGCCTTGCCGGCACTATCGTGAACTGACTCTCGAATGAGAGCGGCAAATCCTAGCCACTAGACCATATCGGATGATGTTGTCTTGTTTTTAGATGAAGATACTTCGGACGGTTTCATAAATATACTGCAGAAACAAGTAGAACACGTAGCATTTACAGGTGGAAGCCTTCTAGTTTGTACGATAGCTACGAAAATCGCTTTAGTTTGTGATAAAACTCATGCGCCGATTCGCTAAGTACGTAGAACGTGAAAATTTTGTTAGCTTACTAGCACGAGACGGGTAGTAGAGAAACGCTACTTTAACCAACATTTACTACCTATGTCTCGAGCAAATAAAAGAGATTCATCTCATTATTATTCTATGTTATGCTAGTCCGCGAAATGGCCTTTTTAAACTCGTATAAATGGAACCAAGATAATTAGGATCGAGAATTACTCCCGACGTGTTCTTAATGAACTTATGTGCAAACAGCTTACATGTCGCTGAAATACTTTGGTTAGTTTAAGCCCAGAAATAAGCAATCAGAGTCTTTTTGAAATGGATATATGAACTTGTGGCCTTGAAACTCGAAAAAGGTAGGGCGGACTACCTTTGCACAGTACACATAGCTAGAATTGATGAACCTGTGGATTCTAGTGCACTTGAGGTTAGCACGACGACTCTTTTCATGTCGCTCCTGGCATTACGACCACCCAATTATTCTGCACTGATCTTCGCATTAGACTATCGACGAGCAATGAAAATAGGTCAAAAAGCGTGCTTGGGAAGATGGTACCAATACGTCCGGTAATCAGT
The DNA here is from genome assembly GCA_010093635.1 of Massarina eburnea CBS 473.64. Classification (NCBI taxonomy): domain Eukaryota; kingdom Fungi; phylum Ascomycota; class Dothideomycetes; order Pleosporales; family Massarinaceae; genus Massarina; species Massarina eburnea. The sequence continues at coordinate 502,748 of MU006793.1, read as the reverse complement.
ATAGGACAGCTTTGATATTAAGAAGACCACCGCACGTACGCGCTGTAGAGATAAAAGTTGTGCGAAGAATTTCAGGCAGAATAATGGAGGGATGTCATGGAACCAAAATGCCAACATTTGATAGTTTGGATTCTAGGTCATGACATTCGAAACCCAGTTAGCAGAACTTTACATTCGCCCATAGCAACGACGATATCATAGTATAGTTCCACAACACTTGATTGACAAAAAGAACCTTAGCATTGAAAGCTGATGGATATACAGAACGCTCTCCGCATCGTCAGTCGTCATACACGTGTCCAATATCTGATCGTTTCGTCCAACTATATGATCAAATTTACTACGGTTCGTGAACTCGTGAGTACGCGACTCAGCCTCACATTTACAAACAGAAAACGATCCCACGCTCTTACAAACAACCGGTCTTCTAGATCCCACAAACGAAGCGCTACCACATGTTCATTATATGTAACTTTATTTAGATGACTGATCGTCAAATCATTGCTCTCCAACTTCAATGGCATGGGTTCAGCCATCCGACTACACTGTTTGGAATCAAACAACATAGTACTCGTTGAGATACATGTGAAATAGAATGAACTCATCGTTATAGTGGCAAACAGAATGCTGACTACTATGCACGCTCGTGGTGAATGAGCGGTATATAATCCATGGCACATTTCCCCTCCCCCACTAAATTCCAGCACTCAGCCCGATCGCTCTGGATATACCTGCAAGTTCTGTATTGTACAACATTTCCTACATTCTTCCAACATCCTCCACTCGTTGCAACAATGAGGCTCACCTCCCTGCTATGCGCGTGCCTCCTCCTTTTGTTCGTCTCTTCCTCCTGGATCGACACTCCATACGACGGACAATTGCCAAGCCACGAGGACTACATGGTAGGTCTCGAAACCTTTCCCGCAAATCTAGAGTCCAACTTGGACGTCCAGACCGGCGCCGCAGATGGTCTAGCAGGCACGAAACGAACGCAATGGCCAAGAGGTAAATACGAAGGTGACGATAACAATGAATATCATATCATTCGTTATTGTTACGTCAACCAAGAAGCTGCCGAGAAACTAGACTGTAAACTGAAAGAAGCCATCCAACTCTGGCACAATGCGTTCGGAGGCCGGCCTGGTGCCGCAAGTGGCCATTCGCTTGTCATGAAGGAGGTTCCAGGGTGGACGAGACTGGCTCCCGATGGTACATTTGTAGATGAAAGGGAGTACTGTTTCACCGCTTTCAATCCCGGGACGCGAAATGGTATATGGAATTCGAGGGTGAAAAATGATGTGCTCGCTATCGAGTATGATCACAGTGGCAGAAAGTCTTCGACCACCGGGTATACGCCAGAAAATGTGCTCTCTATCAATTGGAGACATCAGCTGCGACTTGGAGACAGTGCCGGTGGCGTGGTCGCGGCACACATAATCGCGCATGAACTCGGTCATGGTACGTATTCGGGCATGTTTTCTTTGTATGCTGGCTGACACTTGTTTAGTTTTCGGTATGCTACACGAGCATCAACGCAAGGACCGTGACAACTATGTCGAGTACATGCCATCGAATGTGAATGGCTTCGTGGCCGCCATGAACAGAGCCTTGACAGACATTGTCCCCAAGCCATCTCCGGGTGATGTTGTACAAAAGCTCCGCGACGACTGGGAGTTTGCCAATAATTATGGCTTCCTCGGAACGCAGTACATCAAGGGTGACAAGGAACCTGGAAACCCGATTGATGACCCTAGTGGCTTCGACTACGACAGCATTATGTTGTACCCGTCGTCCTTTGGTAGTATTCCGAATAACAACGCGTGCGCGTCGGACCCCAGGCGTTGCCCACTGTCTAAAATCACGAAAGATAAGAACGGGAATGTGGTCAAGAGGGAACATATTAGGACCAAGCTCACGCCCTCACCCAAAGACGCAGCATTCATAAAGAAGTACTACCCGTGGCCTCCTATAGGAGCAGGTCAAAAGTAGCGACGGGCTGGCTCTTGTTGGAATTATCTTGTGTGCTTCTACGAGGAAAAGACCTGGGACCAGCACACTGCCGTGCATAATAGGTTCGCCATCTATACTAGACATCGTTGGTTGTTGAAGTAGACACATTATATCAATCGAAATTTCCCTATAGTGATCGCTTCTAACTTGTACTCCTAGTCAGACAAGTGATTCAGATGAGACTAAAGCCTCATTGTTAGCTGGAACTGTGAAGCTTCTCTACCCCCAAGATTCAGCCACATATCTTCCTCCATCTTATCTGTATGTTCAGCCCACCCATTCGCGGCACACCGCCTCCGAAGCATGAACATCGAAAAGTCCGATGCCCCTCCAATTTCGGTATCGTGGACGGGGCGAAGTCGCACGTGTCTGTGTGGGGGAGTCTAGAGAAGGTGATGGAAGGGATTTGGTGGGGAGATGGGTTTGGTGTTGAGTGTGGTGTTGCGGTGTTGCGGTGGCCTTGGGCGGAGTCCGGGTGTTTCGAAACAAGGGATCGGGATGCGGGTGAGGAGTGTGATTGGATGATTTCGAGATGGGTGTGCCTGCTAGGTAAGATATTCTCATGGTTGATTCTTGCATGTAGAATATGGTAGATGTGACAGTGCTAGGGCAAGGCCTTTGTCGTTGTGTTGGTTGTCACGAAACGTGACTGTTAGAAAGTAGAGTACCCGAGAGAACATTGAGCAACTTCGGGCGCGACCACACAAAACAACGATAAGACAAATGAAAAATATAGACATTTTAAGAAGAGCTATAATACATAATCTGCGTGTAATGAGACTCAAAAAGCGATGTACTTGGCAATAGTCGCTAAAAGGTCATCACATTTTCCGAGTACAGATATCTCTAGGCTCCCAAGTACCATGTGTACTTCTTACACATACCGAGACACCAACTGCAGCATGATTGTCATATGTTTGATCCGCACGTGGGACACATGTCACGCGTCTCACCCTGTGAGTAGAGTTAGCTAAGCTTACCTAAAATCGTGATGTCGAGCGATTGGTCTTCCTGGAACCAGCACCATCCAAGCATTCAACACAACCAATACTTACACGAAAGCGCCATCATATTTATCCAAGATTACTGAATTGACAATAACCAACTGAACACTACAATATACCACAAATGACCCGTGCCAACACGCTCAACAATTTGACACGGGATTTCATATTCTTAGATATCTCCATGCGCGTTGGCAATGTTGGATTTCAATGCAGCTCTTCATAGCAGCGGCGTTTCTTCCTGTTAGGGAAGCCTGAAGCTTATGTCGACGTGCTATGAAAACACAGCCTAGTGGATTCTGACTTCGCCCACATCGATTTGTAGTATGGAGTAGCCACCAACACGGCGAACCGCTGCGGCGCGAAAGTTGTATTGACTCGTATGACTAGAAACGGAACCGTTATCCGAATGTTCGACAAGGTGAAAATAGAATAGAGATGACGAAGATGACATTAACGAAAGGGGAATATCGCGCGTGTCAATGTTGAAGATTTTCTAGTGACTGAAAGACGGTGACCGCCTTCGGGTGGCACGATGCGAATACGTCACGTGATTAGTTTCACAGCCAAATCTCATTGCGGCACCCTAAGGTATGTTGCGACGAGCTTACGAGGCAGCGATTCTACTGGGCATGTGGTGCGCCGCTATGTAGTATCTAAGCAGTCAGCATCATACTGCCTAGTTAGTCAATGCGAATACCGTAAGCTTCACGGTACCCATCGGCTCACTCCACAGCGTCGCCCCGTATACTCGAACGTGGCAAGCATTGAAAGGAGAACCTGGGGATCATAATGGGGCTTTAATAAGTTACATGCCAGCGCTGTTAATTTCGCCAAGTTGTCCATCAGCCGCCCTTAAAGATCGTCATGGAGTCCGCAGCAACGCATGAACGACTTAGGTGTCCTCGGGTGGAGACGACTTCATGCGAATAGTCGATCTTTGCGTGGATCTATCTATTGTCAGGTGATCGGGTTGTGGTGGTGAGGCGCAGAGCGTTTCGCGGTATATGGCCGGTAGTCGGGAGTCGTTTATACGACAGATGAAACGAAACAACGGGCTGAACAAGATTCTTTTGGGATGGCGAATGGGACGAGAGCGTAGACAAAGTAAAGGGGAGGTATTATGAGATATGAGATATGGTAAGTGTAGACTTGTGAGGACGGGGCGCCGAAATGGAAGATGCATGAGTGAAAGTTGGACGAGTTTAGGGCAGCATGAACTAGACGAACGAGGCTGTCGGTCCCCTGTGGTTGAAGATTTGTTTCGAAACTTCCAGCGCTGGTGTTTTATTTTGAAGACGTCACTCGTGTATCGCATGGAGATTGCATCAGGAATTCTCCTTGAATGCTGTCGTGATGCTGACTTGGTGGTCGTATGTCCGACGGACCTGGGATGGCGTAGGCGGACTCCGCACAGACGGACATGTCGACGGCTTATGCATCATAGAGGCAAGCGTAGACAGGCGAGTGTGGTGGTGTTGGATATGGAATGGACCATGTGCGTGCTGTGGTCTAGGCTGTAGATTGTTGGAATGAGGGGAGAGCAGCTGGTGCCAAGGCGCAACTGCATCGTGGCATGCGCACCTTCCGGGTTGGCAGGAACCACCTGAGCAAAACAAGCAACAAAACAACAAGGCACTAGAGAGAGGGAAAAAAGCAAGACGATGGAAAGGTAAATCAATATAGGCATGGAACTCAGAGCGGTGGATAAAAAGGTACCAGGCACGGGGCTCCCTAGACTTCTAGACTCGCGTTGATCGAGCCTATGCCCAAGACGTTGGCATGAAACGACTCGGCGTTGCGATGGAGATCTGCGGTCACGGCGCTGAGGCTGCATCCATCGCCTTGCGGATAGGCGTTCGTGAGCTGAGGCACAAGCGTCGAGCCGATCGAGTTCCCAGCGGGATTGCTGTAGAAAGCAGAAAGGGACGGCTCTCGAGACGGGAAATCAATATTGAAGGCCCGGGCATTCGTGGTACCTTTGGCGGTAGCGCAGGACCGCCGCAGGTGTTGGTTTGTTAATTCCGGCCAGCTTGCATCCGGCATGCACAAGCAGGGCAACAATAGTGACTCGCGCCGCTCTATTCAGCACGGCGGCGGCGCGGCGGCTGAAGAGGGGAGGCAATCAAAGGCTGGTCAACATTATATGAGCCCGCAGAAGGGATGGCAGTTGCCGGAGAGGGTTGCAGTTGCACAAATGAGCGTGGCGCCTTCCCGAAATTTAACAAGGTCTGCATCGTGCGGCAGCGACGTCCGACCTGTGCATGCTGATGGCGCGATGGGGACGACGGGGACGACGAGGTGATGAATATGCTCGGGGCTCACAGATTGCCGTCGACACATGATACAGTAGTGTTGAATCTTTGACGAAGCTCTTGTCGCCATCGTGCTGGTGCGCCGTTGCTGCGCGCTGCTCTCCTCTGCCGCGATATTGGGACAGGGACCCCGGTTAGTGGTTTGAGGACGGCCCTGGACGGCCCTGGACACAGCCTGACTGCGAAACAAGCTCGGATGCGGATGGTGGGCTTCGACGGAGCACAGAGACGCTGCGTGCGCAAGTAAGTCTCAAGCAGGAGTGTGTAGGAGTGTCGATGTGTGAAGGGCTGCCCGTCGAAGCTTCGCGACGGCTGCTGCATTCCTCTTCCTCACCCGCCGACGGGGCGCCGCCGGCTATTTTTGCGTTGGACTATCGAAAGCCCCCGAAATCGATCTCCTTTTTGGTGCGTGGTCCGGCCTGTTCGCGACTCGCTGCCGCGCTGCAAGAAAGTGGCCCCCTGTTGCTCATTTGTCGCCCGCGGGACGAGGCCAGGGCGCCGCTCACGCTTGCACGCTTACCCTCGCGCTACGCTCCTCTCTTCTCCTCTTCTCCACCGGTGCTCGCCAACGCCTCTCCTCTCCCCTCCTCTCCCCATCTCTCGACAATTCTCGACCGGGAACGCATACAGCACTGTCGCCTGCTGTGTGCTCCTTCGCCGCCGTCGCAGTTCCCTCCGCCGTCCCGTCCCAGCTCCCTTGCGCTCACCACACCACCAACGCTGCCAATTCCACGCCGCTTTCGGCCACACGCTCCTTCGCTCCACAGCGCCGCTCTCCCCATCTCCATCGCCTCTGCAATCCAGTGTCGCTTTGCGCCCCCGTCGCTCGCTCGCTGCACTCTGTCCACCAGTCAGCTGATCCATCGCAACCCCGTCCATCAGGAACAAAGCCACCGATTGCGCGACCCTTCTTTCCCAACGCCCGCCAGGAACGCCCTCTTTGAGCACGTGTAGCCACCGCGCCAATTCTTTGTTGCTCTGAATTGCTTCATTGACAGCTGGACGTGTGTCAGCTTTGTGTTGAGACAGCGCTACAGCCCGCATCCCTGGGCCTGGCGACGTTTTCTCGCGAAACCAGAAACGACCGCACCAAACATGACGGCATAGCTGACTCGACGACGATAATTCTGTTAACGACCACGCCACGCCTGAGTTGCCTGGAGCACCAGCTCTCCTTCTAGCTGTATATCAGTCTAGTGAGTCGCCCCACACCTATGCATCGCCAATCATCAACCCATCCGCTAACCTACCACTCCATCAGGTCCATTCTTTAGTTTATTACCCTTGATACGTCAAGTACACTCGTTTACATCTCCCTGACAGTATGTATCCACGCCCCGCGAACGACGTGCTCTAACTTGCTCAGAATCTCGTTTTCGAACTCTGTTTTGATACCCTCGAGATATATCCAACCATACCATCCATCTAGTAGGACTTAGTGATTGAAGATAATAGTAAATATGCCACGTTCAACGACAATATGGGCCATTGCCCTGGTCATCTCCAGCCTGTCTGGCTCTGGGCCAGTCCTCACGACCGCCGAAGCCATGCCCGCACCTCACCTCGCCCAGCAGACCGAGTCGCGCCCCAAGTACTACTTCCCTCGGCACGTCAAACGTCAGATTGCGACGAATGCGACCACATCAGCAGCGACGCCATCGAGCTCGTCCGCCAGCAGCACACCGAATCTGGAATCGCGCCAATCCTCCGGGGAGAAGATGTCTACCTTTAGTGACTGGATGTCCGCAAATTCAGAAACCTCGACTCAATCCAAGAAGTCATCCACGTCTTCGTTCAACCAAGACACCTCAAAATTCGATCTTCCGGCATCATCATCTACGACAGTGGTGGTTTCGTCAAGTCCCAGACCATTTGGTACAGGAAACCCCAGCGTCCGTCCCTCCTCGAGCGCATCATCGAGCGTACCCGCCTCATCTTCCGCCTCGTCCTCGAGCGTGCAGGGCTCATCTTCTAGCTCCTTGTCTTCAAGTTCCGTGGCATCTTCAACACGATCTTTGTCTTTAGCTCAAGCCAGCAGCTCCACAGTTGTGTCAAGCTCATCTGGGTCAGTCGTGGCACCCACCGGAAGCCTCCCAAGCTCGATCATCCAGCCTTCATCGCCTGTCCAAAGCAGCAGCAGCTCGTCTTCTTCGCAAGCTCCTTCCGCTGTCGTTGCGCCAACTGGGAGTGCGCCGACCTCGGTCATTCTGCCTACTTCAAGCCCGATTAGCTCTGCGACGTCCCCAGCAACTTCGGCAGTAGTAGCACCGACTGGAACCGCCCCAAGTTCTGTCATTCAACCTACCTCCTCGAAATTGAGCGCAAGTTCGGCATCAGTTGTTGCCCCGACTGGCACTGCGCCATCGAGCGTGATTCAGCCTACTTCGACTAGGTCCAACGCTGCATCTTCCTCTGCTTCGAGTTCGGCAGCCAGTGAGGGATCTACAGGGGGTCTTCCTGGATCAATTATTCAGCCCACTTCATCCCCATCAAGTGCAGCAACATCGACATCACGTGCTGTTGAATCAACTGGAGGCTTCCCCAGTAGCGTTGTCACACCTACTTCATCCCAGATTAGCAGTGTCGTTTCCTCGTCTATCTTGGCAGGAACCGGATCTACAGCCGGCATCCCAGGAACCATTGTTCAGCCTACCCCTTCCTCTCGGGGACAAACTTCTGCGACAGGACCTTCCAGCGTTGCTAGCGTAGGATCGACTGGTGGAATTATTCCTCCTATCGTCCAGCTCACCTCATCTCCGAGCTCCTCGAGCGCGACCACTGCGTCCGTTCCAACACTAGGCTCTAGCCGTGGACTTCCTGATACCATTGTTCTGCCAACTAGCGTCTCGTCACTTTTGATTTCAACTTCCCAAATTGCTGGAACTGCTGGACCAACAGGAGTGCTACAATCGACCATTGCCTCAGACAACTCTTCAGCGTCCAGCGCGAGTCCCTCAACGTCAACCGGGACCACGTCATTTTTGGGACCCTTCATTGTCTTAGGTTCGTCTACCATTTCTGGATCGCCTGGAACCGCTCCAACTGGTGTGTTGCCATCATCCATCGTACAGCCCTCGTCGCCGCTTTCGATCCCTACAAACTCCCAAGGCATTGCTGGCTCAACTGGAGTCCTCCCTTCTGCTACCGGCATTTCAGCCTCAGGCACATATGTTCCCTCAGGTAGCTTACCCTCAGAAACCACCTCAGGTGGTGGTCTTCTTTCAGGCATCCTGCCCTCAGAACCCAGCGCTTCTTCTTCAGGCGGTGGTCTTCTTTCAGGCATCCTACCCTCAGAACCTAGCGCTTCTTCCTCAGGCGGTGGTCTTCTTTCTGGTATTCTGCCATCAGGATC
>MU006793.1:483474-493644 GCA_010093635.1 Massarina eburnea CBS 473.64 | reverse complement strand
TCAGGCATCCTGCCCTCAGAAACCAGCGCTTCTCCTTCAGGCGGTGGCCTTCTTTCTGGTATTCTGCCCTCAGGGTCAAGCATCCTTCCTTCAGGCATTTTGCCTTCAGAAACAAGCTCTGGGTCGGGTCTCCTTTCAGGTATCTTGCCTTCGGGATCAAATATCCTTCCCTCAGGCATTTTGCCCTCGGAAACCGGCGCTCCCTCAGGAAGTGGTCTTCTTTCCGGTATCTTGCCTTCGGGATCAAACATCCTTCCCTCGGGAATCTTGCCCTCCGAAACCGACGCTCCCTCAGGCAGTGGTCTTCTTCCAGGTCTCTTGCCCTCGATAACCAGCATTCTCCCCTCGGGTATCTTACCCACGGGTACTAGTGTTGTGCCATCCGGCCTGCTCAGCGATGTCCTACCGCCCATCGTTAGCGCTACTGGATCTGGCACTGGCATCCTCCCTTCAGGTATCCTGGGTTCGAGTGGTATCATTGTTGGTATCACTACCGCCATCACCCCTTCAGCGACATCTTCCCCCTCGAAGATTCCTGCCTCGGAGAGTATATCTCAGCCTGGCCTTATCCCTGGAATCACGTCTCTATTGTCTTCGGTGGTCTCTGATGCCACCTCTGTCCTCCCAACTGGTGGGCTAAGCGCAGCACCCTCTGGCATCCTTTCCAGTCTTTTGCCTTTGGGGCCCTCTGGTATCACAGTCCCTACATCGGGCGTTTTGCCTAGCATCATCTCGAACGTCGGATCTCCTATCAGTAGTCTCGCGTCCAGTGTTGTCTCCGGCATCCCTACGATTATCCCCACTGCTCCTACCACCATCAGTATTCCCACGTCCTTGCCGACTTCCATTCCCACGTCTGACGTCCTTTCATCGCTGTCGTCGATCGCATCTTCTATCTTACCGAGCATCTCTGGTACATCCGGTGTTCTTCCGCCACTTCCTAGCGGGACGGGTGTCACTTCTGCACCCACATCTGCTCCTATCTCGTCTGTTACCTCTGTAGGAACCTCGTCCCCGTCGGCAGCCACTTCTTCCCCGTACACTGGTGTAACTCTTACGTCCCCGGGCACATCGGTACCCGCTACCATTACGAGCACACCCTCTAGTACCGGCATTCCTTCCTCGGAGGAGCATACTTCGACTCCCGTTTCGACATCGAGCCTGGCCAGTACCACAGCAGTCCCAATTACTAGCCCAACCGCCTTGCCCACGAGCTCTTCGAGTGCTATCGAACTCACCTTCGTACCCCCGCCGCCCACAAAGACCCCCCAGCACTCAGTCGCGATAACAGCCACTAACACCTATACGTCATTGGTCATTGGCACAAGCATCATCCAGCAGCCGTCCACAACCGTGACACCGACGGCATCCAAGATGCCTTCAGACTTGCCGCAGTGGATTGCTCCTACGCAGGGCATGCCTACAGCCATTCCTCAAGAGAAGATGCTGGCGCAGATCGCTTTCAAGTACGGGCTGAACTACCAATTTGTGCAAGAGAACAACAGTGGCAACCAGATCTTCGAGTTCTTGCCAGCTGCTATTGCGGACGCTCTTGGCATCTCCAAGACGGACATTGTCAATTACGGACTGAGGGCTGTAGATACTACCGAGTACAAGAAGTGGATCACGACGTTGGCTGTTGTCATGATCCCTAGAGTGTTCAACGACACCCTCGCGGCCAACCTGACACAGCCTGCTAGTGCATTGTACCACAACAAGGACGACACGGTCCGGGCTCTTACCGATCTCATCGATCCTACCTGGCCACTCGAGTTTGGCAAGTATCCTGACATGTCTACCTCCACCAAGGTCGGTACTCCATCGGCCGAGACAACGGATAACGCTGGATCACAAGGTGGACCGATGGGTAGCGGTATGGGTGGTAGCCACAAGGTGAACCCTACCAGTGCCGGTATTGCGACGGGTGCTGTCCTCGGAGCCTGTGCGTATGGAGCGGCCATGTTCTTCGTCGCTCGTCGGTACCGGCAGAAGAAGTTGTCGCACAAGCGATCCAGCTCGGTCCCAAGTTCCAGCCGCTTCACCTATGGCTCTGTCGGTGGTGGAGCGTGGATGTCGGGTGCTCGCAACGGCCGCCTCTCAACACCCGCTGCTGGTATCGCCAGTCGCGGTAGTCGAGGAAGCGACAGTAGCAACGGACGCAGTGTTCGGACACAGCAGATTTCGGCGCCCGTCATGGCCGAGAACTCCCTTGGCTGGAACTGAGACAGCCGACGAATCACGCACATGATGTGTGCGTCTGTACCATAATACTAGCGAGAGCCTGACGTAGCGTCTAGCTCCACTACTTGCGAAGATATTCCATTTCCCTCCCACGTGTAATTATTTTACGGCCTTCCGACTCCCCCCGCACGCGACTGCGCACCAGCCAAGCTCGTCTAAGCTTTGGTGGTGATCAATCAGATGGGATCGGAGACGGCCAGCTTTTCTAATGTTCGGACACTCTCGCTAAGGACAGCCTACTATTTTACGTCTCTTTATTAGTCGCCATATCTTGGTCATCTCTCTTCCTGTCTGCTATATTTTCTTTTTGATTTCGATTCTTAGATACCTGCCTATGCCTTTTCAATGCTAGGCCTTTAGTTTTATTTTCCACACTCTGAGGAAGTGTTTTTTTGTTGGATGGAGGGAACGAGGTACGTACGAAGCAGTTTCGTGGAGGGAGGAAATTTATTGTATGAACCAGGGGGCCTTGTGGGGAGGTTGGGTACCCGTAAATAGGTCGATGAGAATGAAGCAAAGTAAAAATAAAAAGACAGTGTGTATGTATGTATGCTTGCTTGATTGTGATTGCGACGGTCATGGTGACGGTGATGGTGATGGGTCTGGGCAGGAACGACCGAACACTCACTCCCGCGAAGTCTTGGCAGGCAACACCGAGCAGCGCAGCCCACATCGACTCGGCGATCTGGACAGCGGCACCGCAACTTGTCCACAGCCTCTGCCGCCTGAACAATTCTGCCCACGGCGCATTGAACCACGCACGCCCACTGCCCCAGCATTCGGTCTCTTCCCGTTTTTCTAGGCTCCCGAATTTCCACGCTCGCGGGCGGGCTTTAAGTAGCCACGTCTTTCGAACTCACCTACCCACCCCTCCACACAGCTACACACCGAGAGAGCTACAGCCATGCGTTTGGACGTAAAGGTACGCGCGCCCGCCAATGCTCCTGCGCATGCCGAATTATGACTAATGCAGTGTGCTTGTAGAGGCAGCTTTTTGCGCGTTCAGAGAGGGTCAAAGGTGAGTTGCTGCCGCTAGCTGGGTGTGATGCTGAACTGACAATGTCTAGGAATCGGTAGGAACTGCGACGCCAGGTCCCCGAACACGAGCTAAATCTTCTGAAAGACTTCCATCCGACCGAGCCATGGATCCTCACAACACTGTATAGCGGTATGCACTAGCAGCGAGCATATGGGCTCGAGGATGCTGACGGCGCCAGGCCACGTGAACATATGGTCCTATGTCTCGCAAACCATTGTCAAGACCTTCGAGCTTGCCGATGTGCCCGTCCGGGCGGGTCGCTTCATTGCGCGGAAGAATTGGATAGTCGCCGGTGCGTTTCCTGCATGTGCGCAGGCGGCGAGAAGGTATTGACAGGCTCGAATCTAGGCTCCGACGACTACAAGCTGCGCGTATACAACTACAACACCTCGGAGAAGATCACCGAGTTCGAGGCCCATCCAGACTACATCCGTGCCATCGTGGTGCACCCGACGCAGCCCTTCGTCTTGACCGCCAGTGTGGGTAGCAACGCGGATACGTGTGCAGGGCTAGGCTGATACTGTGCCAGGATGACATGACAATCAAGCTGTGGGATTGGGACAAGTCGTGGAAATGTGCGTACAGCACCTGTCTCTGTAGTGTGCGCCACGTGCTGACATACCGCAGGCGTTCAGGTGTTCGAGGGCCACGGCCACTATGTCATGGGCATCGCGATAAATCCCAAGGACCCCAACACATTCGCCTCCGCGTGTCTCGACAGGACCGTCAAGATATGGTCGCTCGGCAGCTCGACACCCAACTTCACGCTCGAGGCGCACGAAGCCAAGGGTGTCAACTTCATCGACTACTACCCCCAGTCCGACAAGCCGTACCTCCTCACCACATCCGACGACCGAACCGTCAAGGTATGGGACTACACTACCAAAGCCCTCATCGCTACGCTAGAGGGTCACACGTCGAACGTCAGCTTTGCCGTATACCACCCCGAACTGCCTGTCATAATCTCGGGTTCGGAAGATGGCACCATCAAGATCTGGCATTCGTCGACGTACAGGTTAGAGCAGTCGCTAAACTACGGCCTCGAGAGAGGATGGTGTGTGGCTTACCAGAAAGGCAAGAACGGCGTTGCTTTTGGTTTCGACGATGGAGCTGTCGTCATCTCCATGGGTCGCGAAGAGCCGGCCGTCAGCATGGATGCGGGTGGAAAACTGCTTTGGGCACGACACAACGAAATTCTTACGACCGTCATCAAGGGCAATGAGAAGCTAAAGGACTCGGAACGACTTACATTGCCCACAAAGGACCTCGGATCGACCGAAATTTACCCGCAATCCTTACTCCACTCACCAAACGGACGTTTTGTAGCTGTCTGCGGTGATGGTGAATACATCATCTATACCGCGCTCGCCCTCCGTAACCAGGCTTTCGGCTCTGCATTGGACTTCGTATGGGCATCCAAGGAGCACGACAAGGACTACGCTATTCGGGAATCCACCACCAGCGTCAAAATCTTCCGCAACTTCAAGGAGCGAAGCGTACTCAACGTCGGCTTCTCGGCCGATGGCTTGAGCGGCGGCATTCTGCTCGGTGTGAAGGGACAGGGTGGCATCGGTCTGTTCGACTGGGATTCTGGCGCTCTTGTCCGAAGGATAGAAGTTGAGCCCAAGAGCGTGTACTGGTCAGAAAGCGGCGAGCTCGTCACTCTTGCAACAGAAGACACCTTCTACGTCTTGAGATATTCTCGCGAGAACTATCTTGAGGCGGTACAGAATGGCGAGATTGATGAGGATGGTGCCGAGTCGGCTTTCGAGGTCGTTTGTGACATCAACGAGAGGTATGTGTCTCGCGATAAGCGATAAGTATCATAACTAACAGCGTACAGCGTGCGAACCGGTATCTGGGTCGGGGATTGTTTTATTTACACGAACAGCACAAATCGCCTGAATTATCTCGTTGGTGATCAAACATATACTATCTCGCATTTCGACGCTCCTCACTATCTCCTCGGCTACCTACCTCGCGACTCAAGGATATACATTGCGGACAAAGACGTCAATGTTGTCTCTTTCGCCCTTTCTTTGGCTGTCGTAGAGTATCAGACCCTTGTCCTCCGTGGCGATCTGGAAGCTGCGGAAGAGCTCCTACCCAGTGTACCCAAGGATCAGAACAACAAGATTGCTCGCTTCCTCGAAGGCCAGGGCTACAAAGAGCTCGCACTGAAGGTCGCTACCGACCCCGAACACCGCTTCGAGCTCGCGCTTTCCCTCGGCGATCTCCAACAAGCCGTCGACATCGCCCGTATACAAGACATAGAGCATAAGTGGAAGACCGTCGGTGATGCCGCGCTTGCCGCCTGGGATGTTGCACTCGCCCAAGAATGCTTCGTCAAAGCTAAGGACCTCGGCTCCCTCCTACTCGTCTATAGCGCCACCTCCGACGCCTCCGGTCTCCGCGAACTCGCCTCCCTTGCGGAATCCGCGACCACAAACAACATTGCATTCTCTGCGCTCTGGCAAACGGGCGACGTTCAAGGCTGCATCGACCTCCTCGTCAAAACTAACCGTCTCGCCGAAGCCGTGCTCTTCAGTCAAACATACAAGCCTTCGCAAACGGCTACGCTAGTCAAGCAGTGGAAAGTCAGTCTAGAGAAGGATGGCAGGAGTAAGGTTGGAAAGCTTTTGGGAGCACCGCCGCAGGATGGGGAGGGCGACGAAGAGATGTTTCCGGAGTGGGAAGAGTATCTTAGATTGGAGAGGGAGGGTGGTACGGTGGATGATTTGTTGCTACCGGGCGGTGAGGAAGAGGAAGAAGAAGTTGATGCGGACGTCGAGGCCGCGGAGGAGGAGGTTGCTGAGGAGGCGGAGGAGGAGGAGGAGGATGAAGAAGAAGATGAGGAATAGGATTCCTGTGGTAAAAGGCTTCCTTAAGGGGCGTGGGATGGCGTGTATGTGGTTGTGGCTGTTATGCTGGCATGGATAATGTGTTCTTTTGAGCCTTGTTTTGTGGCCGAGAGGTTCCAAGACGTGATCTGACGTAAGTAGACGAATCGGAAAATGGTTATGTTCACATGGTAGAGGCCTTTTGCTAGACATTGAGTCGATGCCCTTGGGGTACGTCTTATGCGATGTGCTATTCGTTTTGTCTTCGTCTTCTTTTATCCTCCACCCCAACAGTGACCAGACCACGCGCGTACGCTCCTACGCTGTTACATGGAACAGGACACGAATGTGTTTTTGGCACTTTCACATCACAGTCACGCATACGGGTAAGCTTAAAATGTAGGCTTTTTGCCGTCCTCGCCGTATTTTTCAAGCTTCTTTTTCGCTTTCCTCTTCTCTCTTGCACTTTGGCTTTATTACACCGACAGGTGAGGATAACCGACCGGAAATTAGAATCATCTGAAGGAGACGGAGCGAACTCGATTGGTCAGTGGGGGAGGACAGTCAGGCTTTGAGACGCGGCAAGATTTGGAATTATTCTGGATAGAGAACCAGGGCGAAGTACTCATCAATTATGTTTTCCTTTCCTAGCTAGGAAGTCGATGTTCAAGTTGTGCAATGAGTTTAGCCAGGAGGGTACAAGACACAGGATGGGGGCTTGTACGAAGTGTCACTATCTGTTATTTGTCATGGAGGCAGTCTGATGCGGTATTATATTCAGGAAACCACTTCTAGGGAGTTTCGAAATCTGAAAGATTCAAAACTTGAAAGATGCGAAATCGAAAGACTCTAGTAGTTTGAAAAAAGCGGAGAGAAAAAGAGATGGAAGGATTTCATTGAGAAGAGTCGTCCGATTCCAAGTCAATTTGCACCGACATTAGAGCAAGAGTACAGTAACCCAAACATATTGAACGCGCGTTATGCATTGTGACAAAGGCTATTTGCATTGCCAAGGGAGTCACCAATATAGCTCAGTTCTATTTATGCTCTGCTATTCCCTTCATGTCAAGTTACGAGGGCTTGAAGCAGGCTATGTTCGTAGTTCTTACTAGAGTCGACCAATTTTCTTTCGACTGAGACTGTTTAGCCCAAGAGACCATTGGATAGCATCTGGACTAACGATGCGTTCAATCAAACTTCTTCGCCGTTTTCTCGTCTTCGTTTTGGCGGCTACAAGATCAGCAAGAGCGGAATCTATACCATCATGTGCAGTAAGTTGGTTGGGCTGCTGAGTGTGCAGACTGACGTCCCAACAGTCAAGCTGCGCTGGGTCACAGATAGGCATAACAACAGGATCAGATGGATGTAATCGCAGTTCCAACGAGCGTGGATGCGTCTGCAGACATGGTATCGAGAATAAGCTCAACGCATGCGCGGTAACGTGTAATGCGGATGATCAAGAGAAGATGAAGATATTTGCGAAAGAATACTGTGCAGTTAAAGTTACACTTGCCATCTTATTGTTGCAAATGGCTCACTGATGGATGCGATGCAATAGCGTTGGGTCCACAAATTGTGACCGTGGATTATCCCATAATGTCAATACTACCACTCACTTCTATCCTGACTCCCGATATCTCCTCACATACATTTACAATGTCAATACGAACAGTCACATACGGAACGCCTCCTTTTCCGACCTCACCTATTATGCTTACAACACTTCTGACCTTGCCGCACAATACACTTATATCGATCGAATCAACACTTCTGGTCTCGCCGCACATCACAGTTATTGAGATCGACTCAACACTAAGTCCAACTTCAACACCGACCTTCCCGCTTTCAGCGTCAACAAACCTAGCTGCTTCCCTATCCGTACCTGCATCAACTTCCATGCCCCCGGCCTTATCACCAACGTATCCAACCGCGAACGGAGGCGTCCCAAAGTCCACACTGATTGGAATTACCATCGGTGTCTTCTTCGGTACTCTTAGCATCACCGTCGCTATCGTCTTAGCCTACAAATTCGGAAAGCGGAGAGCTCAGCAGAACACATCTGCACGAGCGGATAGAGAGAGCGGCTCAACGAACGTTGTTCTGCCTCGAGCGGAGATAGACGGCATGTCCATACAAGAGCTCGAGGCGCCGCAACCCGTATATATGCAAGAGTTACCTGAAAAGCCAGAACAATAAAGATAGTCGTTGGTGCGATTGTTGCATTCGGATGTAGTACTCAACAAATGCACTTAGGAAATAAAAGGACATGCCGTATCCAATAAATACGGTGCAGAAAAAAACATTTTCCCGCTTATTGTGTCAATCTGTGTACCCGTGTAACAATTGGAACGTGTGCAGGTACCCGTCAGTCATACCCCGAAGCGGCACACCGTTCCGCCCTCATCGTGGCGTGCGTGCATCGCACCCAGCTCCACAGAAACCATTGTCTACCCAAGTCCCCGGGACTATCGGCTGTGATAAAGATAGTCGAGGCAATGGCTACGCGTTATATTGGACTGCCTGGTTGCAGTGAGATCAGCTTACAGTATACGAGTTTGTCATAGCTGAAGAGGTAGTATCAGATATACCAGGATAAGAAACGCGTGAGAACCACAAGACTAGGACATAAATACCATTGTCGATATCGAGAACTTGGTACCTGCGTTGATTATTTTTTGAAGCTATTGGCGATATCGAGTTCTGAGAGGTGAGTGCTTTGATATGCCGACGCCACCAGCGTATGTTGTACACATCCCAACCGGGATACGATGTCGCCTCCTCGAGGGAAAAGGTCACGACATCATGCACGTGTAGTGAAAGAAATTGTTGTAATGGAACCATGTGCGCTTCTTCGCCCCCAGAAGATAAGGCAGAGAAGAGCACAGTCCTTCACGTGGTAGGTAGAAGCGGGCAGTGTAGTGTGGTTTCTCTTTTACAGGTGAGGTCAGGTAACGCTCCTACCAAAAGTATAAAATGCTCTGCACTCTCACCTTGAATTGCTATCTCTCCAGTCCCTCTCACCTTCTTCAGATCTGATCAAGTGCCAAAAGCCTTTCAAGTCTCACGATCCAACAACCCTCAAGTTCTTCGGCCTACACTACACAGTATATTCTTTCAACAAAGGCAACAACACCCAAACAACGGACAACCAACACAACAAATACCGGACTAGCAATGGCCCGCATGAATCCCATCCTCGCTCTCGTCTCCTTTATCATGCTACTCACAAGCTACACTGCTGTCGCTCAGGTGTTTAGTGATCTGACGGGGTGCCAGGTACGTCTTTCCACCCTTGTATCTATACTATTCTCTCTCGTATATACCATGCTGACGCAATATCCACGAACAGCAACAATGCTTCGCCGAAACCCTTGGTACCGCTGACGGTGGTCACCACTGTCAAGGCAACCGTGACTGCATCTGCTCGGTCGGCTTCGAGTCTGCGTTCCGCAACTGCGCGAAAAGCCGGTGCCAGAACGATAACTTCAGCATCGTAGATACGTTTGCGACTAACTTTTGCAAGCCAGCTGGCAAGTCTGCCCTCTTTCCCCTTGTCTTTTGAGGTGGCAAAACTAACTAGCCTGCAATAGAATCGAGTTCGACAGTACTAACCGCACCTACCGCCACGACGCCAACGTCCGTCACGGTATTGGCTACGGTGCCAGTTACCGTGACCGGTGGACCGACTACGCTGGCCACGATGTACGTTCCCTTGTGAACTCCTGGCTATGGACAGCCACCGGCTCTCAAAGGCGAGTTCTGGGGGAGGTAGCGTTCAATTGTCCTAGCGGGACCATGACTGCGTTCAGGACGTGCATGTGTCCATTATGAGCCCCATTCTTATCATTATTATCATTGGTTAGCTTTGGCCCTTTCTTTCCCTACCTATTTTTACCTATCCTTCGTTTCTCGTACAGGAGATAAGTTAAAAGTGGGGGCTTACAATATATTGAACTACCGCATAGTCTCTTGCAACTGGTCTCGACTAGGCCCAGAGGAGTTTGGATTCCGTTTATCTGAGGGCCTATCGGATGGCCAGGATTGAGCCAT